>WHPZ01573263.1:0-10582 GCA_016617965.1 Macrosiphum rosae | reverse complement strand
CAAAGCACTCCTTCTGGTAGAAATTTTGTATACAGGATATAAAAAAAAAAATAAACACCATTGTAAAACCACTAGCTTCCTTGCTCCGCTCAGAATCTAAAATGGATTTTGAAACAATAAGAACTTTTTTCGTATAAGTGATATCAAAAAAAAAATAAAAACGATATATCACAGCCAAAGTTCTTCTTTATATGTGGGGAAAATGTCGTTTCTTAGTTATGACTGTAGCCTTCTCGGTTCTTTCCCTGGCCAAATCGTTTTTGCTATGCCGTAGGTACGTGTGCAGTAAGACGGAGACAACATAGAGGGTGCGACCAACTTCATGTACATGGGTGCGACGCGTCCTCTTAAAATGTTCTTCCTTTCTCTTGTTGTTGGGTAAGCACTTATTAGTTTATTCATCCTAGTTGCTGGTTGATAGGCACATTTAACATGAAGTTGTGATCATCCCCCACCCATTCGCACCCTTTCTTGCTGCTATCACATCAACCACCAGTCATCAGATATTATTATGGTACATACTTATTTTTTTACATCTCAATTATTATTGGACTTTAAATGCTCATCTTTAATTTCTTATATCTAAAATTTCATTCGTTGAGTCAAATAACTTGAACATTTAATACAAAGTTACTATAATATAAAGTTACAACGGCAGTTGAAAAATATTAAAAATACTTATCTACCGTCACAATTTTTTTTTATAAGCATTTAAAGTTTTGACAAAATACATAAAAATCACAAAAATGTGCTGATTATTTTGATTTGGAAAATTATAAAAATTTTTATTTTTAAATTTAAGATTTTTGACACTTAAAAATTACACCACTTTTTTTTATTTTTACTTTTTGATATTATAAATAAAAAAATTAAACCTAATACGTTAGGTTTGAAAAATTTTAAATATCCAATTTATAAATCAGGTTTTTTGAAAAATTTTGATTTCAAAAGCATTTGTTTAAGTAATGTAGTTTATTTTTTAAAATTTTTGAAAGTCTTATCATTTTTGATCCTCTTAAAAAATATTTTAAATTCAAAATGTTTAATTTTTTTTTTAAAATGTTTTATGAGAATTTTTAAATGGCTACAAAAAATCGTAAAATTTAAATCACTCGACCTAGATAAATGTTTTTACAGTCAAAAGTAAACTCCAGATTAACAAATTAGCTAATTTTCAAAAAATATTTAAATCAGATTCAATTTTTAATTTTCAGTGTTAAAAAATAAATATAAAAAGATAAGTAGGTACCAATAAATGACAAACGTAGGTACTAGGTATTTTCCACTTCGAAGAAAATGTATGAATCATAAATATGTAAGTTAATAAATGTATATAAGTAAAATAAATATAAATTGTTTATTATGTATTATCCATAATAATATACCTAGTGAGTAGTGGGAATTAGGTAATTTTTACATGTTATTCTTTTCTATGGTGATAAGCAAATCGTTACGCAAAATCTGTTAGAGAATAAAAAATACATCCGTACCCTGCCCAAAAACATATTTATGTTAAAATGTTATAATATACGTGTAATGTATACGTGTCAATAAATGATATTGAAAAAATAAATATTGATCAGAACAAAAGTTATATAATTTGTCTGCAGCCGTCAGGACTTCCTGTACAATAATATACTGTAATACGTATAGGTATATCATCAGATATAATATTATGTAAGTTATAAAAATGGGGCTCTTAAAAGTAGAAAATTTGTTTTGCCCTCCTAAAAATATTATTAGTTGCTATAGCCTACAGAGGTATACCTTGCATGGAAAAGATTCTGGCGCCTTTTCTGCCAATAACTGTTGTGGGTATTATATGTAACCGGTATATACGTAACTGTATAAGCGGTAGAATACCTAACTGACGATTTCTAAAGTCCAAGATGATGTGCACATTATCATATTGCGTTCAACGCTGTGATCTAATTTTTTTTCTTAGATCGATCCTATTTTTAAACCTACGATATTATACACGTTCTCCCGCCACCATTTTCTCGTGTATAACGACGTTCCATACGCTTTCTATTTATAGGTATAACCCGGCGCCATATGCCCCGCGATCGCACGTCCCAGTGCAACGCGACGATCCGGACAACCATCATGGTTAAACAATTGATCAAGGTAAGAGAACACGCTTTTCATAATATAGGTAACCGTGTTTTTTGAAACGTGGTAGATGATACCTATGTCACCTATCTGGCACCACACCGAACAGAAAACGCCGTCCAAATAGTTACATGAGATTAATTTATAAGCATTTTGTCGTCTGCGAAATACTTCCGTCTCTAGTTTAATGTCTCAAGTTTTTCAATTTATCTTTGTTTAAAATTCGATTGATTAATTATTCAAAAACGGCGTTATATTCAATGCGAAATTCAGACCAGTATATTATTCTGTAGTTTCCAGATAATAGTCCAGAGTAAAGTTTCGATTTTGAGGGGGCTATTAAAATATTTAGGGAGGCTAAATTAGTTTTTTTTTTAATATGGAATATCGACATGGGGTTATAGTTGTCTCAAGTAAATAAACTCGGGCAATATAACGACCATAAATAGGTGCCTAGATGGCTAGATACAATTTCGTTTCACAGCTGTTAGAATTGTATATTTGTATAACAAGTAACAATCAACCCGTGTGACAACTAGCCCCGTCTTCCTACTTAAATGTCATCACTGGACTGTTGTCTGTTATTCTTGAGGCTGAAATGCCGTGAAAATCTAAAAATATTTTAAAAAAATATTACGCGGTCTTATGATAAGTGTACACTCGATAAGCGTCTAAAAATCAGGATTCGGATAAGCACAAGCGCGGCTAAAAACAATTTTAGTTTCACCCGAATATGACATTGTCGCACTGTAACGCCGAGTACTCTTTCAGGTGGCGGAAGACCCTACGGTCGGCAGGTACGTGGCCGCCAATGTAGACTTAGCCGCGTGGCAAGTGGCGCTCGTCGAACGGCCGCTGATTCGGGGCCCGTCGCAGGTCACACGGCCTGTGTGTCTGGGATGTCTGAAGTCGATTACGGCGGACTCGGCGGTGAGGTGCGAACGGTGCGGTTGGCCGATGTGTCCGGATAGCAACTGTTCGGACGACGAATGGCACAAGGCCGAATGCGACTGGACAGTGACGCGGAGAAAACAGAAGGTGAGTGAGGGACAGGGCCGTCCTTGGGATTTGCGAAGCCCAAGGCGAAAACCAATTTTACCACTTTTTACAAACGCGAGGCCTCCAAATGTAAGCAAAATGCTCGAGGTCCAGGGTCTGGGCCCTGCTCTCTCTCCCCCCCCCCTAAGGACTGAGGGAAAATAAGCGATGGAGGCACACTATTTTACCCGAGGATTCCGCCGGTGGTAAAACGGAAATATACCGTTTTGTAAATTGGAAAAAAATTCTTCAACAACATTTTACGATTTTATATAATATATTAGCACGTTGCACCTACATAATACTATATATGATCCGTTTAACTGACTTCTCAAATATTTTATTAGTTTTTTTAGCTTCTGTCTGACTGTCTATATAAATGTTAATAGATGATTATTGAGTATACAAATACAATTTTGATGATTTTTACACCCTATCCCTCTGTAGATAGAGATCAAAGACTTCACGAACCCGCATCCCAGCTACCAGTCGATCACGGTTATCAGGTGCCTGTACCAGAAGCACAACAACCCGGAAGTCTGGGCCAAACTAACCAAGCTGGAGTCCCACTGCGCCAGTCGCCGAGGTGGGTCCAAGTACGAAACGGACCGCATATGGATTGCGGACCACTTGCGGAGGTTTTTCAAATTAGACCCAACAGAATGGCCGGCGGACGAGATACTCAGAGTGTGCGGGATCGTGCAGGTCAACGGACACGAAGTCCCGCTTACCGATCCACCGTACGTGGCCATCTACGACGCGGGCTCGATGCTGGAGCACAGCTGCATGCCCAACTGCTCCAAGTCGTTCACGCGCGACGGCCACCTTTTAATCAGGACCGCGGCCACAGCTGTCGAGAGCGGCGGACACCTGTCCATCTCGTACACAGACGTGCTGTGGGGCACCGCACAGCGGCTCGCCCATCTGGCTGACACGAAATTCTTCGTCTGCAAGTGTCCTAGGTGTTCCGACCCCACGGAACTAGGAACGTACTTTAGCGGAGTCAAGTGCGCCACTGAGTGAGTTAGTTTCTTTATAGTAGGTACCAGAGCTCCCACAAGAGGAGGGTGGTTGGACCTGAAGTTCAAGGGCTGGACTGGGGCCCATTTTAATTAATTTTTAATATTTGAAATTTTGAAATTTTGATAGGAATACTTGTTTTATAGAGTCCACAAATACATTTAGTACAAGTGCCCAACATTTGATGTGGGGGACCTGGTAGGTAAATAACCCAATATTAAATATGTTGGGTTAATATATTAAAATACCCGCTAGATATGTCATTTTGATTTTGCAGGAACGAGTGTCAAGTGAATTTCAAAATTATGTTTCGAAATTTAGAGGAACTTTAAGGTTAAATATTCCCGAAAACAATTTATAAAATGTTAATGTGTACTAACAAATATATGGCTACCTATCTATTATATATTATAGATAAATAGATTTATAATTTTTTGTTTACAACTCAAATATTATAAATGTTTAGAAACATATAATTATGTGTAAAAAATGGTTTACATACGGCAATTTACTATTATTATCGATAATATTGTTTATGTACCATGTACATAGGTACAAATAGGCAATATATCGTTTTACATTTCAAAATATAATATGTGTACACGCCTTCGGGTTTTCAGAGACTGTATGGGATATTCGTTGCCGAACGTCCATCCGTCTACCGATGATCCGTTCGACGTCGAATGGACGTGCAACTTTTGTTCTACGGTCGCCGACCCAAACCGGATCGAACTGTCGCTGGCCCACGTGGGTCGAGATATGGCAGCGATGAACCGCCGCGATCCGAAACACTGTCATATGTTCCTTGACCACTACGTGTCGGCCGGTGACTTGCACCCCAACCACTATTACTTCACTGAAGTCCGCCTGAACTTGGCACAACTCTACGGGCAGCTGGAAGGCCAGCCGCTGGACGCGTTGTCCTCGGAACAGCTGAGCCACAAACGAGAGCTGTGTCTGAAAGTCTTAAAAGTAGCGGACGCTTTGTTCCCCGGTGAGTTTTTAAAAACGTTTTGAGTACCTACCTATTATATAGGTGCATATTATGTTGTATCCGTATACGAGAGGGAGTTTTATTTGTTTTTCTATCATTATTATTATTATCGTTTTTGTTTCGGTAGCCGAATGCCGAATACGCGGAGCCCTGATGTTCGAGTTGCACGCCGTAATGGCGGAAGACGCTAGGAGATCCCAGCATGACACCAATGCCGTAATGGAGGCTCTGTTGGTGAGTTTTCCCGCGCGTTCGAGCAGTTGTTGCTCCCGTGTTTTATAATAAATTATTATATAGATATAGGTAAAGATTATAGTCGTAATGTATTAATTTTCGCACTGCAGAGATCCAAGTCCTATCTGGAACAAGCCGAAAATTTGTTGAAATACGAACCGAAAGAATTGCCCGAAGGTCAAATGGCCGCCCAGTGCAAACAGAACGCCATAGATTTGGACTTGTTGTTAAAAAAATTACACGAATCGATTGGCAGCGCACCCATGTGATAATTTGATTTTATATCAGGAATATCCATCGTATAATATTATTGTAAATTCAACATAATTGTGATTTTATATTATTATATTTAAAACTGATGCAAATATTAAAAAAAAAAATTGTATAATTATATATTATATTATAACATAGTTAAGAATCCGTGTTAAAGTTTATTATTCTTATCGGAGACGTCTTCTCCCAAATATTGTTGGGCAATATCGTCGTTGGCTGCGATATCGTCGTTGGCTGCGATATCGTTGTTGGCTGTGATATCGTCGTTGGCTGTGATATCGTCGTTGGCCCCAACGTTCGGCGCGCTGACCATATTTTCTTTTCTTAATAGCACCTGAAAATCCGATTTCGTTACAGGTAACTGAAGCTATTTGGTCATGGTATATATATATATATATGACACTTATTTACTTGATATGTACAAGTACCATATTTGTTTCGTTTTACACTCACCTTCGAATGATGCGGACCTCGGATCCAAATGTTTTTCTCGTAAGCCAGCCTAGTCAAGTTGACAGCGTCCAGTACCTAAAAATCAAAGTGATGACGATACACTGATAATTATACATAAATGATAAATCGCGCGTACAAGCGGGTTTTCAACTTTGTAGGTAAATAATTAGGTAATAACTATATAATATAAATGTACTGACGTCTTCCGCCGACCTTGACGCCGCGTCCGTAGAAGACTCTTCGTTTTCGGAGTTATCATTTTGTTCAAGTTTCATCAGTTGCATATATCTGAATCATTCTATCACTGATCAGTGAGTTAATCGGTATATAATTATAACAAACGGCCATCGCCCAACCAGCTCACCTCGATGTTTGTATGGAGGTTCCCTCGTCCACGACGTCCGCCGGAGGATTTTCCAGTTCCCAGTGTCGGCTACAGGACGAGCACCGGCACTCTTTGATCAGCTGTACACGTTTCGTGTGATTCAACCCATCGCTGCACTTCAGTTTTACCTACGGCCATAGTTTATAATTATTAATTTTATAAAGTAACCTAAGTTTCCGACTCTTCGAAGGTATATTATTAAAACGCATAAGCACTGCAGGTACCGGGCAAAACTGAGGGCGGACTTTGCCAAACATAATATGGACAATGGTAATTATTATCAACAATTTTAGCACCTCTCCGGATAGGTAGTATGTTGTATATACCTAAAGTTGCACACTAGCACAAGGACGTGTACCTAATACCTATACATCAATATTCGATATACATTCTACATAAAATATAGATAGGTAATTCTTTTGATGTAAGCCTGCACTCATTATTTTGAAAACTATAAATCTTTTGGTATATAATTTGAAGCCATACCAAACGTGTTTTTCATCATTGGCAAAATACATTTTTAATTTCAAAGCAGAATATATTTTTGAGTACCTATTTCGACGTATAATAATTATTGAATCAAAAGGTATAATTTATATATCAACAGGAAGTAAGTACTGCAGTAGCAGTCTAGTGCCTCAGTGCCTGCGTATAATAATGATATATTTCCCATTATGCTCACAGGAATCCATATCGTGTTTACGGGTTGGCACGAGTCGCAATACGAGTTGACTTCGTCGACGTTGTTGGCGGGAACGGCCCTCGGGATGGAATAACTGAAACACGCGCCCAGGCAAACGAGGTTGTCAATCTCCACGGGATCGCAATCGACGTCGGATATGACTTGTTTAATGGGCGTGCTCGTGCACCACGAATGCTTGTCCGGGTACAAAACTATATTGTGGACCTGCGGTTAAATAATTGCGTCGTTCACAGGCAAGTGTAAACGTATTATTATTTATCGTACAAATATGACGTCATTGCGAGGTAGTTGTTGTTACACGGTAGTACCTACCGTCCTACCCTATACGTACCTTGTGTCGCCTGAGAGTGTAATTATTATTGTTCGACCCCATTGCAGACGCTCGTACGCCGAACACCAACACAGACGTGTACAGCAAATAATTCATGACGGTTTTTTTGGCATCTAAAGAGCTCGGAATCATTTGAATAAACGATTTATCATTAAATACACCTGATAAATAAAAACAAATAATACAAAATCAATTAAATACATAATCAGGATACAATATTTCGATCGTATAATTAATGAGGTTCGTACTTCGTGTACCGCACTACCGCGCGTGTCTGACACTGCTGCAGAATGCAGATCGCAGTAGGAATATTTATAATATATAATATCATCTATGTGACTATATCTATTACATCGAACGAAAATCGAAAGAATATAATACATACAGTTAAACCTACCCTGACTAGCCCCTAAACCTCTAAATAGCGAGCACCTCCGAACAGTTGACACAATTTCAGCGACCGAAAGTGTTCGATATTTTCTGTACTTTATAAATCCTGAGATCCGATACACGTGAAACAGTTTATTGTTATATAGGTACTGCCTGTATACCTGGTCAATTATCATATACCTAATATAATATATTATATGAATATTATCATTATTATTTATTACTGTTTACCAATTATAGGCACCATCGGCGTGCTCTCGTCCGTGCGATCCTCAGCCGCTTGAAAGTAGGTATATTCACCGTGAAAGTTTCGATAAAATGTTTCATGCCACCATTACAGTTAATTTTTTTTTTTATTTGGAACGCATAGGCTTTGGCTCCTAAGGCCATTATATTATTAGGTCATATACAACCCACCATATCCAGTAACGACTAACGACATACAAGACGATACCTAGCTAATATAGTGAATACAGTCTCGCGAATATCATATCCAATATCCATTCATCTATAGTATTAGTGTATCGGAAGACTGCATCTCTGTATCATTCAAGTAATATTTTGGCAGGTAGCCACGTGGAAAACGACGCGCTTCGGGTTGAGGTAGGATAATATTAATTACGAGAACGGGAGGACCATTGAATGAATCCGAATCTCGTTACTAGAAATGTATATATTATATTATATGGGTACCGCATACTATCATATATACATATAGGTACAGTAAACATATAATACGTGTTTTCGGCGGGGCCCAGCGTCGAATATCCTTGCAATATTTAAATTTTCCAAAAACGCGTGTAAGTATAGATGAGGTACATTATAATAATTATGATATCTGCAGTATACAAACGGAAATTTGCTTTTATTTTACATAATTATTTCACACTCGAAATGAATTAATAAAAAATATATACGAGCCGGTTCTGCCGGGGATCATCGACCTGGAGTAAATCTACTTTTGGCAACCATCCAAAGTCTTCTCTCGAGAAATTGTTCCATTCATGACGGTTGCAACTAATTACGACTGGAGGAAAGGTGACGGACATGGTATAAGCTCCCCCGGCACTATTTACCGTCATAAGTACAGACCAACCGGTTTGCTTACTGATTAGCATACACGATTTTAATCTCACCAATGATTAATCGTTACTTCTGGGCATATTTATTTAAACTATGTTATTTCAACGACAACGTCGTGCGCATATTATATACCCACTCCTAGCTATTTCTAAGGAACTTGGGGTGGTAATAATCCAAAATCGCAACAAAAAAAATAACCGTTTTGGCGAGTTGTCTAGACTCTAGACGGGACCATTGGTCAATAATATTTTTTCTCATAATACTATATGCAGTCATTTCTATTCTCACGAAAGCCTAATGGAATTAAGCTAGTTAAACAAGATTAGTTCACTAATAATAATACCTTTACACTTTACACTTAAATAGTAAAAAAAGTTTTTTTGGTTACCTACTTCACGTTTGCAGATCTACCAACGACGAGTCCTAGATGAGGATATGGTGGGGAGAGGGCGATGAACAACAAATACAAATAATATTAAGAATCTTGAACATTTTTTAAATAAATATAGCTTTTACACCATAAATAATTAAATTATTATATTAGGTACCTATACAATTTTTTTAAAAATAAGAATTAATATACATAGAAAATATTTGCGTGGTAAATTTCTGGACTCTGAGGGTCTTGGACCCTTGCTCCCCCCCGGATATGTTATTGGTATTTACATAAGTCTATATTAATAATAAAAACTAATAAAATAATAAACCAGTTTAATTAAAATTAAAATTAAAAATTATATAACGATTAAAATATCCATATTTTGTCTATATTTTAGCTAATAACAAAATAACTAACAGTTTTATCAACAATTTTAATTTTATCGAAATGGTTCTTACTAAACATTTAATATTGCCCATTGGAAATTGCCACATTATTATGTATAAGGAATATGAATACCTAGCCAATTGGTTGTTCAAAATATTTCACAACTTCACCTCATGTATTATAACATTAATTAAATAAACGATTTTGTTGAATGTTATACCTGAAATTAACTAAGTACAAATACCGAAAATCTTATCGTAGTATATTTAATTAAATAAGTATTTCCATTTTTGTCTATCAAATTATAATAGCTCATAAGAATTATATGAAATTATAGAAAAAAATAATAAACCATACAAAAATATAATTTGTTATTGTCATATATAAATAATATTTCTACAATTATTTCTTTCTATTTTATAGATACACCCATTAGTTCAATTTTTTATGGATTGGTTATGATTTGAAAATAAATGTAAAAAAATGATTTTGATTGAGAGTAAATGTAGAGTTTAATAACTTATTAGTCCACCCAAGTTATTAAAATATAAATAAATATTTTGAACAAGACAATATTATAATTTATAGGTAGTGTATATTATTCCAAATAAATATCGTTTTTTAATAAAATAAAAACAAAATCTAATCCTTATAAAATTTAAATTGTATAACATTATAATCAATATTGTATATACTTACGAGAAACACTAATTTTCCGAGGACTATATACACCAGCTCAATTGAGTTCACAAACTGGCTGAATCTGGCCATAATTTCCTTGTCTACATGTAAAAAAAAAA
>WHPZ01573254.1:0-10289 GCA_016617965.1 Macrosiphum rosae | reverse complement strand
TTTTGACCCCCCAAAGTACCAACTAGATTCACTTTCCTATCAGAAAAGGTACTACTTAAGAAAATCCAAGCACTTTTACTGTACTAAAACGTGATGACAGACACAAAAATAAAAAAAAAATAAAATAAAAAAATAAAAAAACACACATCATTGTAAAACCAATACATTCATCGCTCCGCTCAGAATCTAAAATGTCGAAATTGAAAGCTGAAGATTGTTTGAACGTTATTAGATTATTAAACGCGTATTAAATAAATATGCTAGTATATATTTCCTTATACATTAATTGTACCTATATAATAAATAGTATAAAATCCCCCCCTAAAATCAGGGTTGGCAAAAACCTAGGCTTTATAGAAAAAACCCAACCTGGTTGGAATTCCGGGTTAACGAGGTAGGCAACTAAATCTACATTCTACATGTAGATACGATTAATTATTTTTATGAAGAATGTTGACGGAAATAAAAATCTGTCAGGTAAACTATAATCATCAATCATTCTATTTAAATTACTTTAATATATTGTATTAACATTTTAGGATTTCATAAATGCATTTATCAATATTTTTTTAAATTGTTTTACTGCAGTTAGAGCAATTCTAGATAACATATATATATATATATATATATATACTAATTAGTAATTAATAATCAATAACCATACACATAACATATATACAGAGTAAAGATCGTCACGTCCACACTGCTAAATTGTTAACCTAATTTGTTGACCTCATGTGAACAATAATCATTCAAATTATTGTTCATATTATATCATAATAGTTAATAGGTAGCTTATTGGCAGCTATCACTAAAACAAAGATTAAATATTCAATAATTAGAGAATAACTACAGTTTTTATGAAAAATTATAATAATAATAGATTAAAATAATAGATGTAGGTAAAACATAAACACAATGCAACAAATTGTAAATTAATAGACATAGGCAATAGGCAGCAGGTATTAACATAATATGTACTACTGATACTGACTATTGATAGTTGATTTATTGTATTGTTATTTGTTACATACCATATTAATATATTATTAGGTATGTATTAATTGCATTAAACATATTGTTATTATTGAATAAATTTAAGTGACTTAACTATAAATTGCTGTACAGTATCTACAGACTCTTCTAAACAAATTACCCCAACTTGATCCAAACGTTGCTTGAAACTTTGGAAGGTGTGGACGTGTGGTTAATACAGGATGTTATTTTTGTAAAGACCATATTTTTTACTGCACTATGATTTTGACTTGGAGAGAAAAAATTAGTATCATTGTGTGCGTTTTTAAAATATTTATTTTTATAATAAAAAAATAGCAAGGGGCTGAAAAAAATGTCCCTCTTTTACCTTGGAAACATGAAACATTGCCACTGACTTGATCGATATATTATTAATATATTATTTTTTTTTATTAATTAACCCATGAAAACATAGGCCATTGGATGAAGGTTATTTTTAAGTTGTTTTTTTACTGTGGGGGAGAGCACGGTTTGTTTGAACACGTGTATGTGTGCAAGGATTTGTCACTAAAACTCGAATGGTCACCCATCCGGAAACTAGTGACACGGGCCGGTACTGGTACTCAGAACACGGTTTGTGACAAAAGACAACCACCGCACCACACCATGCCACATTATATGTATTATTATTATATTCGTTTTTATCGTCAAAGCAAATATTATATGTATTAATAATTAATATTATATTACTATAGATTTGTTGTTTTACCTTCTTACATTTATATATTTTAAGTAATTTATTAATATGCCATTGAAAATAAATTATATGAAAAATATAATATAGTTACCTACAACCTACCTATATAATATTATATTGAAATAAAGCTTTAAATATGTATATTAATATACCTGTACGGGCTGTAGGTTATAGGTTTGTTAGGTTAGGTTAGGTAAGGCTAGGTTATAGCTGTTGTGTACTTGTGTATAACTTTAAAAACATAATGTGCTCACGAATATTAATAAAGATGTTTTTAAATGTATTACATCTAAAACTTGCACCTTCTATTACATATATAAATAAATAAATATAATTATCAACTCTAAACAATGTATCCAATTATTTAATAATTTAGAATATTCATAATAAGTATAATATTATTTAAATGTACATAGGTACTATAACAATATATTGCTAATTATTATAAAACAATTGATTGTAATATGTTAAATACTTAGTTAGAATACAGTTACCTCCACTAATATATTTTTGTTATTAATTATCTTCCGCTAAATCAACCTTATTATTCTATTATTTGTTTGTAGGTTCTGTTGAAGCATTGAAGCAATGTATAAATGGTACTGTTAACTATACTATAATACAATAATTATTGATTAGGTAGGTACTATAATGATTCAAACAAATGTATATTATCTTTAGTTTTAATGTGAATTTTAATAATAATATTTTGTAATTTCTATGTATACAGTAACTTACAAATTACAATTTAAACGAATTCTTCAAATTTAAAATTCCAATTTAATTACGTACCTATATAATATTTATAACCAGATTATCAAAAAGTATTTTACTCAAATTCTGGACGAACCCCCGGAAGCGTTTTTAATCCAACTATTAACTTTTTACATAAGTTACAATAACATTTGTAACATACAAAAATAAATTTTAAAATGCTCGAAATAATTTGTAGATGTAAAAGTAGGAAGTAGAGATACTCTATAATTTGGTGTAGGTAATAATATATTTTGTTACGAAATCCTGCGAAAACCATTGCAATTGAAACACGAGGAAATGTAATAACTAGTAACTAATAAGTGATAACTTAACGTCAGCACTCGGCTTTATTTTATTAGTTTTATCTTAATACTTTTTGAAAAACTTTACTTGATATTTTAATGTATTAATAATAATAATAGCATACTATAAGAACTACTAAAAATATATTTTATGTAATAATATTATTATGTTCTAGGTTTGAACCATATATTTTAACATATTTTTGAAAAACATTAGTTACTAAAATATTAATTACATAGTATTAGCATTTAGCTTATAAATATAAACTATACCTTAAATTAATTGTAAATAATTATATATAGGTAGGTAATTTTAATTTAAAATTTAATTCACCTTCTACTCGCGAATACCTACATTGTTATAATGTTATTACAATATTACATGGATGTTTTAAATTACTTTTAATTTTTATATTGTGCACACAATCTATGGATTATTATTTTAATCATTGAATTTACAATGATATTTTTTTATATTTTTTTTTTCAAGTGTAAGTTCTTTTACTACTTTTACAGTGTTTAAGAAAGAAGAAATCACCATCGATTCAGTATAATATAGTAAGGTCACACAATGGTAATGAAACATTTTATTATACAATGTAAAAGAATAAACACAACATATTAAGTAATCAATATTAGGTACAAACTACTATAATGCTGGCTGCCAACGTTCTTATTTTTCTTAGTATTAAATAATAATTTTTTTTTTATGTAAAAATTACTATGAATCATAAATCATTTTAAGAGATTAAATTCATCTTATTTTTTTTTTAATGGAAAATTAAAATGAAAAAAAAAACGAAAGGCATTTTAAAATTTATTTTTGTATGTTACAAATGTTATTGTAACTTATGTAAAAAGTTAAATGTTTAATATTTTAGTAAAAATAAGTATATATTCTCCCAAGAGCTGTCTTTGTGTATCATATATTTTATAATTTATAAATTCTAGCCATGTAAACTATAACAAATAAAATGTTATAAGCAACATTAAATGAAAACATAAATAAATTGTACATTAAATAGCTACAAATCTTTAACAATCATTAATTATCTCAGAAGATAATAATAATTATTATAAGTTATCCCTATATTAAGCTTGAATAAAAATTAAAAAGGGAAATCAATCTGCGCTATAGTTGCCAGAAGATTTCAACTTGCAAGTGTAATCTCGTCGTTAAGTAGTTCACTATAATGGATGTGTTGACTTTGGATTTAATGATCAATCATTGCATACGAAAAATGATTCTGAGCTCTGTCACCATGTCAGTCTCTATTTCTCTTAGGTTATTCTATAATTAATTTATAGGTATATTAATATTAGTAATTTATTGTTATATTAGTTGTGTAAACCATCCAATAGTTTTGATGTATCTAATATTGTATCAAGAAAAAAAATACGATTTTCTATTATATTACTTTTTTACGGTGGTAATTTTCTAGGTTTGCTCCCTGTAAACAAATAATTATTTGAGCCATTCTATATATGGTATATTGTATTTACTTTTGCCAAAAACACTGTACCTATATATTATATAATAATATAATATTATCAATCGTTATTCGTTATAACTTATAAATTATAATATTGTATCATACATTATTTTTATTCACTTTAGTTAATACTGACGTACTACCGTGGACCGGTGTGTAAGTTCGTGGTATAAATAGCTTAAAATTAGTCTAAATATATATTTTAAAAATTTTACTGTGTATAAAAAATAATTATACTTATAAGGTAAGTCAAACAATATTTTTTTAATTACAACATAAGGACTAAAAATATTTAAAAATATTTAAATTTAATTTAATTTTTCAAAAATTTTAATTTTAATTGACTATAAAAGAAAGTTGTACCAATATTTTTTTATGTTTACAAAATGCTCTAAAACCAACTTATGAAGAACACGGTATTACATTTTCAAGCTTTAGCTATAAAATTAAAAAAAAATAATGATATTTTAACAACATAATTAGCATCATTTGAAAATGTTCGTGATTTTGACGAATATTGTCGAAATTTGAACTTAAAAGGCTAATGAAATATTATATATAAATTATATATGACCATGTATTTTTGATGTTTTTTCATTGAAGTGATTTTTATTATTATTTATAATTTTGTTTATCTGGTGATCGGTTTCAAATTTCAAGTAGGTACCATGAATATTTTTGTTATCAATATTATTTTTGTTATATAAGTTTAATTTCACCCACGCAGTCACGCATACTAGTAACACAACCACTTTTTTTAGTTGCTAAAAATACATCTTATGATGAACTATATATAATTTTAAGCAAGGAATTTTCTTTAAACTTTTAACTTCATAAAGTATTAACTAGATTATTAATTCAATGTTAGCACGGACTAAGATATACCGGACTAGTATAGTGGTATCGACATGGTTGGGGGGTAGTAGAGGAATGGTCCTCAAATGTACCGTAAACCATTATTGTTCTGTGGTACAAGTACAATCATAGAACAATAGGGGTAAAAGCTCTCATATTAACAAATAACGTAACTGATATAATATATAGGTATAATTTAGTATTTACATATAGAACAATAAATTATTATTATCATATGACACATGTATAGATGGCGTTTTTACCTCTAGTTGTTCCTTAAGGCGGCTTTCAAAACATTTGAGGGCCATTGATAAGGATACGTTGTCTACACGTTATTATGTTTTTAATTAATTATGTGTACATTTATTTTGAATTTTTGTAGACAATATTATAGTTGAATTATTAAACTAATTGGTTGTTTTAAGCTCCATAAGTATAATTGTTATTTGAGTATAACGCCAAGTATAACGTAATATAATTATACAAAAACCCACATGCCACATTATAAACCGTATGCCAATGTCCAATGGCCCAATAGTATTATTATAACTTATAACTTAATATATGTCTTATAATAAACATGTCATTGAGCGGTTTCTATATTGTATGCATTTCTACTAATTCAAGTTTATCAGTAGAAAATCTACAAGTAGAAATAATGAATTATATGTTTTATGCAGTACATATAACATTATATTATATTGCCCCTGTAAATTCCAATAATGCATATTCTATTAATATAACATCTAAAATAAATAGTGGATCACTGGTTTCAAATTAGGTACATGACATAAGTAGGTAGATATATAACTTTTTAAAATATGATATGTGAAATATTGCTATTATAATAGTCTATATAAAATTTAATGCAACAGAAGTGTTATAATGATATTTGTATATGTTTATACTCTTTATTTAATTAATGCAATTATCAATAAGGATTCTATTTTATTTAAATTAAAGGGTATGTAGGTATAATAGGTAGTACTAGGTATACGTACATTCAAGATTCAACATTTGTTTAGACAATGCCAACGCCAAATTGATATAATATTATAATTAATGGCAATAGCCAATATTTTATAAACTTAATTTATGAATTAAAATTCTCGTAAAATTTTTTTTTCCCCTTTATTATTATATACACAATCTGTACTTTATGGGTACAATAAGAGTATTAGCTGAGATAAATAAAATACATGAATAAGCATGATAAAAGCAGCCACCCAGTGATGACACTTAAAAATTGAGGTTATACATTAAATTATATGTTCATACATATGAATTTATTTGTTTGTTTTTTTTGTATTATAATATTAAGTTAGCATATCTCTACACCAGTTGCGTTTTAAACGCTTTGGAGGATTACCCGGAATAACATATGCTGAAAGAGCTTTAATTAAAGGATTGGAATGAGTTGCAAGCCGATTATGAAATCTTTTATAATAAGTGACTGCTTCATCTTTTACAGTTTTGATTTTCAGGTCTGTGTAAAGGGTATGATTAGAAACATAAGATGGTGAGTTTGTTAATTTTCTTAAACGCAATATTTTTAAAAGTCTGTATACGATTTAAATTTGATTTTTTAGCATTTCCCCAGAGTTGGAGACCATAGGTCCAAATGGGTTTGATGAGGGATTTATACATTAGTAGTTTTATATTAAGGTTGGTGTGTTTGTTATTGACTAGTAAAGATTTAAGCATACGAAGTCGCAGATTTAGTTGGAGTCTTTTTACACGTGTATGTTGGGCCCATGTTAGTCTACGATCAAAGGTTAAGCCAAGATATTTTACTGTTGAAGTAGGCGGAATTTGAGTGCTATAGAGAGTGACTGGCGTCTGGCAGTGTCCTAGCTTAAGGGTAAAAGTTGTGTGATTACATTTGGTTTGATTTACCTTAATCCTCCAATTTTTATACCAGGTTTCCATAAGGGAAAGATGATTTTGTAGATTAAGCGATGCTACAATAGGGTTTTCATTTATAGATATGATAAGTTTGTCATCTACATAGTCTGCCACAATGGTGTTGGCGGAGGTCTCGTAATCTTAATAGTAAATTTATGTGAAATAAGTGAGTATGAATCAATACGGATAATTTTCAACTCAAATTGTTTGTGAAGTGTCCCTACTCCCTGCTGGACGGTTTCATAATTATTACCTATTATCTACATCCTATACAACAGTAGTTCTTATACTTAAATTTTAAGTACTTGGACGTGGACCACATAGTCCCCAGATGACAGAATTTTTCTTACCATGAACCTCCCTTCCATTTTTCATTCAATAATCAATATTTTTTTTCATAACATTGTTTGCAATAAATCTTATATTCATAAGGATAAGATTGATAGTCAGTGCCAGATTTAGCAGGGGTGCAATGGACTAGGGCTTCAAGGCTGTGGTATGTTATGTCCTAGATTTTCTTCATATTTTACATAAATTACGAAGAATAATAATTAATGGTCAAAAAAAAAGTATTTTTAGAAATCCCCCCTTCCCGTTTTTTCTAGACTGTTATAGACTCAGTTTTATCCCATACGTGTGACTGAATTCAAAGGAACACATGAGCTATGAGGTATATAATTGAAATGTTTTGTTTTTTAAATCTATCTTCACTTGTATCAAATACCAAAAAAATATACAATTAATGGATGTTTGATATAACTAATAAATAACAATTTTTTTTAAGTGTTTCCAATATTAGTAGTTGCGCCCTGGCTATCTAAGATTTAAATCTAGAACTGGTGCAGCTACATGAGAAAAAAAGTTGAAGTAACTCTATAGTATAAAATAATAATAAACTTTCAAATGTTATCCAAAAATGACAATATTATTGCACACGTATGATATGACGTGATATATCGGTCAGAAACACCGATAACATAGAGGATCCTCGATATCGATCTGGGTTGTGAAACACAGTTTATAAGCCGCTCCAGGTATACTCAGATACTCTACACTGCATAGTCTGTTTATAGTGCTTATACTGTATAGCGTCTATAGCACTGGTTCTTAAACTGGCAAGGCCATAATCCGTGAGCCGTTAGAATACTCTGTCGTATTTAAGAGCATATAGATTAGATAGGTATATATAGCCGTATAGGGTATAGATATATAAGAAAATCACTAAGGATTTTATATTTTCATGAGTCATAAATCATAGTGTGTACGCCAATGTGTTGTGCATGTATGCCACTTCATAATTCAAATATTTAACAAAACGGTGATAAGCTAGTTATAGACATTTTTATAACAAACAATAATAAACATGATATATGTATTAGAAGGTATAGGACATACCTACCTAAGACGCTACAACAGTCTACGAAAATAGAATTACCAAGTAAACACTTAAGTGGCCAAGTAATCATTTATGTATTTTAAATTGCTATTGGAGGTACCTATTATTTAATATGTTATAAAGTAAAGTAGCTTAATATATAAGATATAACACACTGCTTTCCTTCATATTAAATAAGGTAGTAAAGTACTTGGTATCTGGTGACGATATTATGTCCATATGACATATATATTATATAATATTGAATTATTTAAAATCATAAAAGGTGTACCTATTCAACTAAAATCGCTCGTCAGATTGTGTGAAATTGAAAATTAGCTAAGCTTTTAATTGTCAGTATTAAATCGACCGTAAATAAACTACTTTAGACTTAAAAGCTTAAACTTTAAATAGATTTAAACATCTGAAAATTATGTTATATGTATTCACATGGACTGTCGATAACGATATCATTAATTAAAGATATTTTGTGACTACATACTTGTTAAAAATACAAATACACTCAACAAGTATTTGAAATAGTATTTTCATATATTAAAAAAAATTGTTTTCATTTTTTAGCCAAGTTAGCTTTTTTTTCTTAGAACTTGATTTAGGTAAATTAAAAAATTAAAAATTACAATCTATAAAAACTTTTATTTAAATTTCTTAATCGAGCATTTGCCATTTATTATTATTTTGTCTAATGCATGTTTGATTATTATGCAATAATCGTTATAATAATTTTTAGGTTGAAAGCTTTATAAAAAAAAATGAGACACAAACGTAGCACGCTACCAACAATTTTAATTTTAAATTTCAAAGAAAATGTAATAATATATGAATTATATAAGTATTAAAATATGTATTAATTAGTAGGTAACCATTAATACCAGGTAGGATTGTGGAAATTAGATAGTTTTTACATTTTATTTGTTTCTATGGTGATAAACAAAGCGTTAGTAAAAATCAGTTAAAAAAATTAAATATCTGTACCCAGCCCGACAACATATTATTTATGTTAGTAAAAATATATACAATTAACTTATTTACATTTTTAATAATAATAATAATAATAATAATTTCTTTATTACGTAATAAATTTCAATAACAATAATAACAAAATAATAATAATAATAATAATAACAATAATCTATAAGTTATAAGTAGTTTAGTAAGTAATTAATTAAATAATAATAATAATAATGAAATACAAGAAAATGCTTATCGTGAGTACTTAAGGAAACAAATCAAAATGTATTGCAGTGTTACCTGCAGACATTAAAATGTTGGTAGGGCTGTGTGACATATATTTAGTTTTAAAATTTGACATATAGAATGTATGTTTATTTCTAGAGTTAATTGTATTTACCTTAAAGTTTAATTCTTCAAGAAGTTCTGGACAATCAATCATATTATGCAATAATTTGAATAAGAATCTTAAATTTAGTGTAAGGTATCTGTTTTTTAAAGAATCAATTCTAAAAAAATTACTGATTATATTATATCCCGAATGAGGGGTTCTTTCCACATTACCTACATTTATATGATATATATCTTAAAAAAATATTTTGAATTGAGGAAAGGCTGGTATTTTGACCGATATTGTCAGTGTGCCTTATTAATGTAGCATATTCTATTTGAGATCTGACTAATGAGAAATATAAAGTTTTTAATGCTGAGCTATCGTAGAAATCTATACAAATGCGTTTTAGAAGACCTTTAGCTATTACTTATGTAATATATTATACCTAAATTATTTCAAAAATATAATTAATAATTATTATAAAATTATCATTTGCTTCATTCACCTTCTATGTTTTGTATGTATAGGTATACCTATAAGTATCTATAATTTATATATAATTGCT
>WHPZ01573252.1:0-19758 GCA_016617965.1 Macrosiphum rosae | reverse complement strand
ATGTATATACTCTACTATATCCATGTATATACTTTATATACCAGAGTATATACTATTCTATATACATGTATGATACTACACTATATGGTATACACGTATGATGTATATAATAGAGTATAATATATACTATAGTATAAAATATCATATGATCCCGATTTACTGCTACTAAATTGTCTATTATTAATAAATTAATTTGTTACATATTCTACGCGCGTATATAACGCGAATAATGTGATACATGCACACAATATTATGCGATACCTACATGGAAATATCAGCTTATACTCGCATCATATTAGCTACTGTATATGACATATTATTATTATTGTACTCATCTTCGGTATATAGGCTCCGTGGCTAAGTTGGTTTAAGCACCGGAATTATACTCAAATATTAATACTAACATAGGCAGACTTTTGATTCCAGGGGTGAATACTAAAAATTTGGGCTGGGAGAAAAATACAGTCCGGGAAAATCATAATTTTAGAGGCCCTCTGTATACTAATACGGCCCTTTCTAAAATATATAAATTTTTTTTTGTAAACACAATTTAGTTTTTAAATTTTTAAATATTTTAATTAATTAAAATAAAACAAGGTAAAATAACTATTGTAAATTTGTTAGTTAAAAACTTGTAGTATATCTCAAGTCATTGTCATGTGATAATAATTTAAACTATAATCAATTTGATTTTAATAAGAAAGTTGATTATTTAATAAATCACTTTTAGTTTTTAACATATTATTAATATTATCATTATCAAACTGTGATAATTTTATAGCGGGAATCCAAAACTATTAAATATGTATTACAAATTACAATATCATTATACACTTACAAGTTACAACACGGACTAAGATATACTTATATTTTTAATTTTATAGTTAAGAAGTTTTAAAGACTTGAAATTAAGGTTAAAAGTATAATTTATTGCAACAAACGAGAAATACAATATAGATATAATAAACAAGTTTCAAGCTCGTCAAATAATTACATGCTTGAATTCTAAAGATCTGAGTTCATATTAAAAATGAACTAAAATGAAAATTAATATAACTTTATGTTATGCCATATTACAACATAATAAAGTAGAACAAAAAAGAAGACAAAAAGATTTAATTTAATATTAAATATAAGAGAAATTATTATTAATATATATCTTATACTTGTTGAAATTATAAACATTGGTTAAATTAATATTATATTTATGTAATAACAAGACTCTTCTAATTATTATACGTTGAGTTCCAAAATAAATGCCATTAAATGGTACAATTAAATTATAATGATTTTATGATATTGTATTTATAAAAATACAAAGGATGGAATTTACTTGTATTAACCCTAAACATATGGTATTATACAATTGGCAGCTCATAAGTTTTGACCAAAAGATCAATCCTTAAACTCATGGTAAATTATATTAGTAAAATACGATTTAGTTTTGTTAAGAATGATTTTGATTAATTAATTTATAGTTGAGGGTAAAACATTGTTGTGTATAGGAGTATGTAAAGCCACACACCGAAATGCTATAATAAAATAATAAATAACATCAGTTATAATATCTAACATATTATCGATATATATATATAAATAGATTGATATATTATACATATTATTATTATCACAATAATTTTTGACAGATGATAGACAATAATTAGCTGTCTTAAATAAGTAATTTCAGTAGTTGTATAGTAACTAATATTTTGGCATATCGCATATATAAATTATTCTTTATAGTTAGGTAAAATGGTTTATTTTTGCTGCGTTTGGCAATGTATAGTACTTGTAGATAGGTACCAGTTTTATTTTGTTTTTTTTTAAATTGTATTATTATTAAATAAGGTAGTATGCCAGTTTTTTTTTATTGATTTTAAGTATAGTATTTCAAAAATAATAAATGGATGTAAAATTTTTAGTTAATTAATTATTTTTAAAAATATTTTTCAATAGAACATATTTTTGTATTTAAGACTTATGTAAGAAAGTTAAGTTATTAACATCAATACATCATGAACTACCTATACAACTTTAAAGCTTAAACTTATAATTTATAATATTAATCATATTATGACAAATTGGTTACAATAATATCTTTATCAGTGTTATGAATATGTAAACATTTACCTCTTAGATAAGAGAATTTCAGCCATTTTGTTGGCTTCAAAAACATTTCCAAGTTGTCTATCTAGTATTTTTTTATATAACTGTGGTATTAAATCAATACAAAACAACGTTGCCGATATCAGCGACGAGTCACCGAAATAAGTGGTTGATATGCATATTTGACTTCTCGCATTTTTTATCCACAGATACCTATTGGTACCTATGGATAATTATGCGAGGAGTTGCAACAAAATCCTACGCTGTGGCCACGGACTAAGATATATTATCTTAGTCCGTGGCTGTGGCTCAAACCATAGTATATGATCTAAGTACAGCAATCACTGATTTTCAAATGTATCAATAATAAATTGTTATCAATATAAATATTATTGTTATACTGTCAATATATTTTGCATTATAATTATTCATAAACCACAGCTGATATATAGGTACTATAATACTAGATGCCAGATTCAGAGACAATACTTGAAGCCAATCGTCCTATACCCTAACCTATATGGTTGGGCTATGTTTACAATGTTATCAATCTTCTATCTATTATATACAATATACTATAATCAATTGATAACAGATTGTAAGTATGGCCGACCTTTGGCTTCAAAAACCCATACACAGTAGAAAATAGAGACGGGCATCTAGTATAGTAGTATATTATATCTGTGTCATACACATAATCTAGATGGACTGCGCGTTTAGCCCACTATCCCATACCTGCATTATTCCCATCCTCTGAGCTTTTCAATAAAAATAAAGGTCTGGAACTCTATGAAAAATTAATTCAGTACTATTAGGTGAAAAGGTTTAGATCGAAGATTTTTATCAAGACCCGATAATACTAAGTTGCTTCAAGTATACCCCAACAACTTCAGTTCACGTGGAACGTTGATACGTTCGTTCTCAGTCTTTAAAAATATGTTAACCGATAAACGTCACATTTTCACAGAAGAATAACTCGAAATACATATGATTATATTAATTTTAATAATAAATATCATTTAAAAAATATATTTAGTTGTTCAGAAAATTAACGGCATTTTTTTCTATAAACTCTGAAGTACTCAGAAAAATAAGAAAATGTTTACTCAATGCATACAAATACCATAATACACAATTTCCGAACTAATAAGGGGGGGAGTCGGGGATTTATTCCCGGGCTTAAAATTTAAGTTGGCGTAATTTTTATGTGGCTCTTTATTTAATGCTTGGTGTTAGACCACGTTCGAAGGAATGAAAAACAAAAAATAAAACCATACATGGCGTATAATAATTAATTATCATTCTATTATTAGAGCGCGTAGCTACGCGATCGGCCTACGTCGTCGGTCGACAGTACATAATATTATTATAGACTATAAACACAGATATAATATCATTATAGACTATAGACACAGACTAATAATACAAATTAAATATAAACGTATATAACGTTATACGTATAACGGCGACTCGAAAAAAAATAATACAAAATTAATTACCACTGTGAAAAATTATCCATTTGTCATTCCGAAGAGCGGCCGGGACTGTCAGCGTACGGAGTAGCCAGTAGGTAGAGACAATATCTACATGATTATGGTTAATTCATAATGGTAAGATAATGAATATATTCGTATTAGTAAACCGGTATACTGGCATTTGCATACCTACTGAAGGTATATACTATATACTAATAAACTATAATTATTAAGATTCTGAGTAAAAGTGTGAAACTAGTAATTATTATTGATGCTGTGTTTTCGTTAAAATTTCTGATACCTACAAAATAACTGCTATAAGATTATCAATCAACGTACGATATATTATATCTATATATTAAAAATTATGTTAATATTGTATAATATTATATATATTATAATATTTACCAAGATGGTTATACATTTGTTTATGTTCAAAAAAAGATTTTTTTTTCTTTTTTCTTTTATAAAATGTTTAATTAAATAAAATTTTTTAATGGCCTAAATTGTGTACCTTTATCAGAATAAAAGATTTTATATTTCACCATAAAAATCTATTATAGTTGATGCTCATAGAACCAAAACAGCAAAAGTGTTTTTATTTTTATACAGGACAGGTAATTAAAGTTTTGATTATTTTTCAACATTTTTTTCTTCTTATAAAATCCATTCAAAGGAAAATCATAAGCTCACTTTTTATTTATAAATTATTGCCTTTCAAGCCATCTATAAAGCATTAACCCAATTAAGTTTTAATGTGGTAATTCATTACTCAAATTTTAAATAAATATTTCGGTAAATGGTATCGGAGGTGTGTCCGACTCGTTAAAAATGTGTTAATCACGTAAATATGAACATTTTTGTATGTAGTATATTAGTATAAACTTGGTTACACCACAGAGCACAGTCCACAGAATATATTAATTATAATATATTATTATGTGTTTAAAAGTCAATAATTATGTAGCATGTTTGTGATTTTAGTTCCAGTTATTATAAAACAATTGTAGGGAATAATATTATATTTTCAATCTTGGTCTATGATTGGGCGTAATTTTAATATTTTCCCTGGGCCTAAAAAATCTTAGTTCCACCTCTGAGTATACATGTCATCCAGCGTGGCTCGAAGTTAAGTAAAAAAAAAGCAGAACGGTCACTACCGTATTATATTACACGAGCCAGAGTTTGCCCATTGAATGTGTGTAAATTTGCCCATTTTCGTTAGCCAGGGTTACAGACCTAATGAATGGACGGATTTGTCCGTTTGTGGTATCAATAGATCGGGCATGATGTACAGATAATACCTATGTCATTTTTGAGAAAACAATTTTGAATAATGCCGATATTATAATATTATTTTAGCAAAAATGTGAAGTATTTCTGATACAAAAAGATATTGTACTCGACTGTTTTAGTTATAACGGTTCACATAGCAGCGCCCATAACCGTATTACCCACTCTATGCCGTGTACGTTTTCGTCGCGGTCGTACACAGTAGGTACACTATGTATTACGTGTAATTGTTCTATTCCATTGTTGTAGTGGGCCGTGTAGATCGTCGGCAATTAATATTTACTAAAATTTTTAAAATGGTTAATAAAGCGTATAAACAGAAAATAGGAAAAAAGAAAAAATATTTGAAAAAAAAAACAAATACCATATGACGTATGGTTGAAAGTTCAAAAAATAAGTCTATCACCATAACCAAAAAAATATAATTGTAAAAAATCAAAAAACAATTAACATTTTATGGAAGCATATAAAAATGGATTAATCAATTGATGGGTTAATTAAATATGCCACTTTATAAATCTAGAACTAATGTAGATAGGATTTCGAAGTGGGTTCTTAAATACAGAAAACAAAACGTGGCTATTTATCGTGGCCGAGTTTTTTTAAAAATTAGTTCTTACTTTTAGACTTGTAGGTAATTGTACTTGCCAGCTAACGAATACGAAAAAATACTAACATTAAAATGTTATTATTAATAAGTTATAACAAAATGTAAAATACACAATGAGCTATAACATTACACAGCGACTGTAGAATAACTGACTAATGACCGGTTAATGTTAAGTAGTTAAGACGTTGGTATTGGTATCACAGAGTTATCGCACGACATATTACTAGGTAGGTACACGTATTTATCGGACCAAGAGATTAAATATAAATAATACAAACTATTATAAAGATACAAACTTTGAGGTATGTTATGTACATGACAGTGGTGGTATAGGTGTATAATATATTTATTATACGAAATAATATGATTGTTTTCGAAAAAATTAATTTTTTTTCTTTTCTTGTTAAAATTCTGCGCCACCCCTAAGGTAGGTCCATGTCACCCTAACGTGACATGTCACCCCAGCTGAGAACTACTGTTTTAAATGGTCATGAGGAATTGTTGTTCTCAATCAATTTTTAAAAATGTTTAATGGTTTTGTTCTAGATACTGCTAGATACTGGTATATTATAAGCGATTTAAAGAGCCGTATATACTGTATAATGGGTGGGGGGAAATGCTCTGTAATCAGAAATTTCGTGTTTTGAGATAATTTTAGATTCATCCAAAGATAAATAATCATACATAATTATTACACTGTCCAAGAAATTAGTTTTAGGTATACAACAACACAGGCATTTTTTTAGGTAATTCGTAACTGGTATACTTAATACGTAACTGGTACGTGTGAAGTACCTAATACCTACTTCCTACTTATTTTAGTAATAGTATTAATTTTCTGGATAGTTTTTTACCCATACAACCACCACTCATTTTAGGGGGTTTAAATGCACCACGTTAAGTGTGTACTCGGCGCAACTGAGACTCTATAGCTTGTTGTTTGATTATAATATCCATTATATTCCTATCTATTTGTATCTATACTATTTATTTATTCAAGAAATAACAAAAGTTTTGAACTTGGTCAATTTTTAGGAAAATGTTATTGTTTTATAATATTTAAAATGTTAAACATAGTATATCTATTTCCTTAGTCGTTTATCATTACAATAATTCATAGGTATAGGTATTTTCTAGGTATAGAATATACTATATACCATGAGACATGAGGTTGAAATCAAAAATGATACGTAGACATAATATGTATGTATGTATATATACATAATATTATTATCATTTATCATATTATAATATGTAATAATTTGTGTAAATTGTATCTGGTTCATGTGTTTAAATATATTGTAAAAGACAATACCTAAGTGTAGCAAGAGTAAATGACTAATGAGTAGGTAAGCATATTGATTTTTCGTAAGTATAATGTACAGTATTAGTTGGAGCGTAGGGAGAAAATTTTTTTTTTTGGTTATTTACTTGTAAAAAAAGGCGTAAACTGAATTGGGTGTTCATCCCGCCGTCACCACCACTCGCATGTAATAATACGCACTAGTACAATATTCCGACTGGGATACACACAACATATTTGTTTTATTTGAATTATATTATTATTTCTATTTTGTATTATTGTGTTATCTATTAAGTAATATAAGTAGATTGCGTACATACCGCCTCTGCACAAGAATAGTGACACAACAGAAAAACTAGATTTTTTTCAGGAGAGCATTTAGAAAATTAAAAAAAATTTTTTTTAATTTATTCGTCTAATTTTTAGGAAAAAAATGTATGGATTTTTGAGAAACTGTTTTAATGTTGTTATTAAACTTTTATTTTGTTTCTGTTTTATTTATAGTTATCATATTTAAAAATCATAAAAATTAAAAAATATTTTTACTTATTCCACGTTTCATGAAAATATACACAACATTATTTAGAAAGGAAAATAGAAAAATTAATTTCAAAAGTACCTATTTTAAAATATGAAACTTTATTTTTATTTATTTATACTTAGGTTATGATGAATAAAAAAAAATAAAAAATGTAGTAACTATCTGTTATAGTTAAAAATATAAAAACGAAATAATATAATGTAATATCATCAACTATTAGCCTTTTGACTATAGTTAATAATATAAAAACTAAATAAAATGTAATATTAATTATCAGCCTTTTGATTACTTATAATTAATATTATCATAATTTATATCTTGTTAAATATAATTTAGTAATAATAATATCACAATGTTTCAACTATAGATTATTATAAAAAGTAGAATAGTATCTTTTAATTATATTTTTTTCAAATAGAGTAAGGAATCCTTTTTTCTTTTTTTCATTTATTGGTAACTTGGAATCATACAATTAAAATAACTGGCCAACTTCATTATTTTCATTACTTGTTGTTGTTATTATTTTAGTTTCAATTTCTAAAAAATCATCTTCGCTAGAGAAAGTTTTGTAAAACATTTTGTTAGGATACAGCTTTTCTAATTTAACTATGTGTAACTCTCCAATTTTCACACTTTGATTTTCAAAAGCTAGGTTTGCTTCCAAACTTTGTATGTCAAAGAAGTCTTCGTGAGTTAGCTCAATGACCTGATAAGGCTGTCCAGTTTTTTTTATGTTCAAATTAGAGTGAAGTATTGATCTGGGGTATATATTGGACCTCCTTTCAAAGTACAACTGATATTTTTTTGAAAATCGTTACAACTAAAAATAATTCATAAACAGTATAAAAATAAACTTACTTATATAATGAAAAACTTCACAACATAAAATATGTCACTATTGACACTATTATTTAAAATAAATAATTAAAATTTTTATCAAAAAACGCCACTTTTCATCATAAATGGTTTGTGTTATCGACGAGAACCGGATCATAACTGATGACATGTCACTTTTGAACAAAACGGTATACCAAATTTGTAATAGTGGAAAAGTGTCACTACTGCGATCTAGTGGACATTTAAATTATTTTGACTTGTTTCATTATTCTATATGAAAGTATACATTCCAAAGAATTGATTTTTTATGATAACTAAAAATTCATGTTTCACTGCTCACATACATAAATGAATACATATTATTTTTAGATGATACAAATAGGCAAATGACAGTCAATACCTAGTCATTCCGCGTTAATCCAAAACATAAATAATCATCAGCATATTTACTTATAACTTTTAAGCTTAAACTCTTATCACTTGATACTAATTGCACAAGGTAAACTTAATAATACATAAATTGCAAGGATGCTACCCTACATGGTGCCTTGAAGAATTTCACAGCACACTTTAGTTCTGCGGCACAGCGGTCGAGTATCCCTGTGACTATAGGTTCTCAAATCTCAAATGGTTTAAATTTTAAAAATATATACTTATACAGGTACCTATACAAATTAACAAATTATAAAATGATAAACACTTAGTACTTACCTTTAAACTCGTTTGAATTAATTATTGATAACGATTTGACAAAAAAAAAAAAGAAATAATGTTTACATAAAATAATATTATAATATTCTGTATGACGTATATCGGCTGTCTGAAAAAAATGTTCTATTATGCTGCGTACCAATCAGGAATATCTAATACAAGTGTATTTGTTGGTAAATAAAAACAACATCGTAATATATTATAAGTATAATAAGCGTATAATGATGTATTAATTATTATTATATAATACATCCTATGCCAGTTCAGCTTTAATCAATTATGATAGGTTTACCGGAATGATTATCCACCATTTCTGGTTACAATAGAACAATGCACAGTTGATGCAAATACATAGTTTATGTCTATTTAGTACCTAAGGTTGGATTTTCGATAAACTTGATGACTTTAACTATAGTTTCTTAGAATGTACGGGTACAAGTATTGGTTTTTGTGACGACGGTAGTGGTCCCGGGGGTTGGGATGATGTCGGTAGTGTTAATGATGGTAGTGATGATTGTCGACTTGGTGGTCGTGGTCTCCTCGGTCATAGCGGAAGGGATGGTAGACTTGGAGTAGGTCATGGCGCTAATGGTGATGTCGTTTGTGACGCAGTTGGAGGTGGTGACCGAGGTTGTGGTGGCCTTGATCGTCGTGGTGATGGTAGTGGTAGTTGTCTTAGCCCGGGTTGTAACGATCGTGGTCGTTGTGGTTGTCGTGATCGTAGTCCTGGAAGCACCTCGGACCAGCGGACGTCGATGCAACTCTGGCTCCGACGGTGTTACGAACAGGTGCTCATTAACCGCTCGGAAGATTGCCAAGGTTCCATTCCTCAAACGTGTGGTGAATCCTTGACGCCAGTTACGTGGATCGGTTGAGTTGTCCGACATGGTGTATGCTGGTAAAATGAATCTGATTTACTGTAACACAATCGACACGTCGGTCGTAGTATTATTATGGTAATACCAAAACTCATCAAACGCTCTTATTATAATGAAATGACTCGTGTCAAGACTGTTATATAATATTTATATGACAAAAAACGTGAACCGATAAGCAGACGTGGTAGGCATATTGTTATATTATTATTAATTATTAGGTATTTATAAAAAGTGATGACAAGATAAACTGTATGGTAAACGTTATCTGCTAATATTAGAATTTTATCATCACAGAAAAAGAGGCAGTTATAAATAAGTAGGTATGAAATAACTACCAATGAGCATTGAGGCCATTTCCCTGCTTTAAGCTCTTCAAAAGAAGAATAGAGTTTTTAGTGCATTGTTGGAGTTTTTGGATACAAAATTCAAATTTTAGATTGTATTTTAAGATTTTCCACGTTAACACGAGTTTTATATACATTTATATATATATATATATTTTTTGTATAACAAACAATAAAGTAGGAAATTACTCGTATCTCATGTAATAGATACTCGTATTGGATAATACAATTGTATAATAAAAACTTAGATACTTAACCAGTTTACGATTTGTGGCGTGGCAAAGTATAATATTAATTAGAATCATAATAATATATCAATCTGTTTAATAATTTGTCAGAGCAATGAAATCGATACTGATATCATATTGTTCATTACAAGTTTTGTGTCGTAAGTCGTAACACATGTGCATGTAGTTTTTCAATTATTTTATTTAAAATTCCAAAAGTAAAATGTTCATCGGTGAGTCGATTGTGTGTGTTAATACAAGAGTTAGGTCAAATTAATTTTTTTACTGACGGAACGGTGTTATAGAACGAAGTTTAGCCTAGACAAATTATTTTAATCACTTTTATTTCAATTTAATTAATTTAATGAAATATTATTTACAATTTATACAACATTTATTAAAAATAAAAACAATTTAACAGCATTTTTTTAGTACATTATTTAGAATTTTTAGAATATTTAATAATTTTTTAAAGACATTTTTAGAGTTTTATAGTGCATTACATTTCCAGCAGTAATTATAATCATTACCTATGAAACTACTGTGGGGATTAATATACACTGTACATTTCTTTATTTGAGGGTTTGAGGGTAAGAGCAGGGTGTGCTCGATGCTATATTTTTGTAAATTTTTACTACTTTGGCCTACCGAAAATAAAACGAAAGAGCCCATACGTGTTTTAAATCTGATATTGAGTTGTTATTTCACATATTGTGTTAAGTTTTTTTTAACTTTTCTATTACATATTTTATGGTATAATCTGCAGACAATCAGATCAACAGCTACAAAGAGAAAATTAACTTATTAATGGATATTACAGTATCTAATATAATATTGCATTATAAAGAACAATACAATTGTAGTAAAAAGATTATTTTAAAATGGCACAATGATATCGCTTATACAAATAACGACCACAGTCCACACGACATTCACAAACAGTCATAATCGTTAAGTCGTGAGTCAATAAGAAATCACAAAAGACGCTAACAATAATTACACTCCAATAGTTGTTTATATTAGTTCAAATCTTATCATCTGCCTATGACGTAATATTGCATACTCTGTACCTACTAATTACTAGCTACACACAATATACTGCTATAATATATTCATAATTATATATATTATATATATTATATACAAGCATAATTACGATTTAAAAATGGTCTGATAACATGTTAGGACCAACAGCTGAAAAACAGAAATGACTCATCTGCTAGCCGCCCAGCATACAAAACATCGTAAGTATATTTGCGCTCGATTTCAAGTTGATTCACTTACCAACATATCAAATTTATGATAATATTTTGGTTTACTATAGTAATATTATGTTGGATTACGATTTTAAGCAGCGTCGTGAATTTGGCGAAATACAAAAAAGCCTAAAACCAAATCACTAAGCAGATTATATTTTTTAACTTTTACACATTCGAGGTAATTTGTTTTAACCCCTATCATAGAAAAATTGAATTGTAAAAACGAATATATCTCTTAAGACAAACATTAAACATGATCGTAATAATATATTGCAGTCACACCTATCAAACGCATAGTTAAAACATCGTTTACTTATTTATTTATATCAAAAATAACACTCAAGGAAGATGGTACCCAACACAAATACTTAAAAATTAAAATTAGGTATACCGTATACCCATATAAACTATTAAAAGACATGTAGTAAATTCTGGTACTGGTGAGCCCCGAAAACTGTATAGCCCCTCCACTCAAGTTTGTCTCGTAGCCGACCATAATAATAAATATATCGTTCTAGTAATTCGATGGTTCTAGGGAAAAATATATCATTACTATAGGCTAGGGTTTGGCAACCTTTTTATTTACATGGGTCATATTTATTATCAGCTTTCCATTGTGTTCCAAATACAAAATCAAAATAAACGTTACGACTCACAATTTTAATATAATATAATACTAATATTTTTATGGACAGGAACTATCATATTATTATGTGTTTCATTGCTTGGTGGGCCTTATTGTTAAATAATTTTGAATGATATATATTTGGCGGGCCCAAGAAAAAGGTTCCGGGGGAGGGGGTGGTGAGGGTTTCTGGTGCTGGCAATAGTCTATTTGTGTTGATCGTTTTACAGATTTAGGTATACTATTATTTCATGTATTAGGTATGCAAATTAATGTAAGCTACTTGTTAACACGAGTGTCCTATGTAAATTCCGGAATCTCTAATCTAAATCATTTCACAGGTACCAACACTTTTTTGAAATATTATTATACAAATTAAAAAACGACTTTTTATCCCTTGTGCCGGCTAATGCAGTGCTCGAATTGGGAACTATTAAGTAGAGGAGCTCAATCTAACTATTTATAAACTGCTTTCCAAGTGCAACTCAAGTTTTTATAATAATAGTGAGTTTCTACAAAAAGACGAGTGAATGTCACTGATATCAAAAAAATTATTTCCTTGCATTCAAATCAAATATCAATTGCATTAAATAGTTATTTTCCGAAAGATATTCGTGACGTTTATCAATGGATTGAAAATCCTTTCACTATTTTTATTGAAGCGTTGAACTTCAATGCGTCTCTATAAACTATAAAAAAACGAGTCAAAAAGGTTGAACACTATTAGTCAAAACAACAAAACCATATTATAAAGAATGAAAAATATTTTTTATATTAAAAAATGTAAAATTCATTAGGTATATCTTTGACAACAATTTAAATCCACTCCAAATTTTAATGAAAATTTAACCCCTCTAATTCGAGACTCTACAGTATAAAGTCTAAACGTATTACTATTTGGTTGGTAGTCGCGATAACCAAAAAGTACCAAATATAATACTTTTATTAAGCGAATAACAGCATCAAAACTTATTTTCGAAGTTATATTATAATAATTGTATACTAATATTTGGCGAGATCGACGATAGTCGATGTTTAAAACAAAAGTCTTAATTTTAAAGCTATTTAAGAATGCGTATTTAAAGAAATATCTAAAAACAATAAATTAGAAAATAATACGTTTAAAAATACCTAAAATTCACAAACTCCAAAAGTAGATATTTTGGTATTATAAGCAAATAAATAAATTTTATTAGTACAAGCTTGTTATATTCTAATTTTATATAATAAAGTATACATAATAATAATGATTCCTATTAAATAATATTATCATACTTACGAGTAACGGAGGTGAAATGGCGAAGTTTCACTTCGGAGTGCTTGAGAACCAAAAATGGAAAACCGAATAAGCCAGCTACCGTCGAGTACCACGTACGGAGATCGCGTTCTGCGTCTGGTTGAAACGTGTGCGTGCGCCACGGTCTGATGGGACAATAATTAGTTCATGGGCGCATGCGTGTACGCGTGTGATTATGTCGCTAATTTCTGGCACCGTTGGGACAATAATATGACAAAGGCACATCAGGGTCCGGTATAACACAATAATATTAATTATTATAATACCTATTAGATTAGTCCATACAATATAATACCATCGGTGTCGGTTGTAAATAATTATTTTCTAGTTGGTACTTTGCACGGGCTCTTAGTTCCTCGGTATAATACGAATTTTCATGTATTATTATAGGTGACGAATATACCGTGTATACCGTAAGGTAACAAAAAATAAAAATGGGTAACCGCGGCTCTGCTGTACAGTATGTGAAGGTGCGAGTGTGCCTCGTCGTTGAGGAGTAAGTCACTGCAGTGGCGTATCTATGGTGGTGTTGTAGTCGGGGAGAGGGGGTCATTAACTCGGTGACCAAATGTTGTACACAATTTAACATTTATAAAATAATATGAATATTAAATATATGTGTGTACTAGATTGGCATTCAAAATTGTTTTCTTTTTAGTTTCTTATTTTTTTAATTTGATCGTTAAATTGTAAAGAAAATTAGGTATACTGTGAATACCTATCCTACTTACCTATTCTACTTTACACGATTATTAAATATTTAAACTATACCAACACATCACAATTAATCATTTAAGAAATATAATTTATATCAATTAAAGGTCAGATAATAATATGATGGCTATCTAATCTAATAAAATATATCTATTTGTAAAATTATCTTACAATAAATGGCTTGGCATATATAACAGATACATTTCGGTTTCCTATTCCCAAACTGTCCAAATTTCAACACCTGTGGTAAAAGCTTATTTAAATTCTACTTTTGGTGATCACGATAACGAGTACCTACTGCACAAAAGGATAATTTAACAAAGCACCATAGTATTTATACTCTATAACTCTAAGGTCGCTTTACTCTCGAATAACTGACCACGATAACTAGTACCTACTGGATGTTAGAGGGTGAGATCTCTTTAACCTAGATAAAACCTTACTCTTTATTGACTGACCACGATAACGAGTACTGGAAGAGAAAGTGGAACAAGTGCACTTTACCACCCCATAACAATATTTTAGATTTTTTTTTTTTTTGAACTTACTCATATTAACTATTTAAGAACAATGGTGCAATTATAATTTGTAGGTCCGACTTACTTTCGAAGTTATGGTCTAGTTAAGTTCATTATTTTGCGATTCTTAAGCATTCACGCATCAATCTAGTTTACTGTGCCTTTTAAGAATATTGATATTTTTTTTTGAAACTTATGTACTACAACGAGTTAATAACGATTTTGTAATCAATATTTGATAGCCCGACTTCTTTTTGAAGTTATATACAATGGCAGTTTTCGAATTTTGGGTTTTTATCCATTAGCACAACGATCTTAATTGTCTTTATGCTATACTAATCTATTATAACCCAAATATAAACACCCGCTGCTAAAATTTTGGGTAGACGGCCGACCTAATAAATAAATTTAACCTTGTTAGTAAAAGTAACACAAGTATAATGACTCCAGTCGCCAAACTTAAGGGATCTTCCTTCGCCTGCCGTACGTTTGTGGTGTGTTGAGTGCAATATAGTGAAGCGAGAGACGGATGCAATTAAATAAATGGAATTATTGTGTCTTGTTTTTATCAGGTTATTACTCCTTTGTTACCTTAAATAATAATTGTTAGTACATTATTTCTCTGTGTTCTACATATAATATTTTAATTCCGAATCTCACACACCTAGAACGACCTTCGATATATTTTAGTTTTTAGTGTGGTGGGCTGTTCCAGGCAGCGTTATGTTGAAGTTATTATTTTGGGGCGGTCACCAATATTTTTAATATAATATAAAAGATTGTTATACATTTCTAACTTAAAATAATACGCAAATCTTCAAGATTTTTAAAAAATGTTGTGAATTTATGATTAAGTTTTTTTTTTTAAATACACTAATAACAAAATATAAGGTATCTTGTATTACATTTTCGAGTTTTTAACAGAAAAAAAATGTATTCATCGGCCTTAATATTTAAAAAAAAGAAACAAAAATATCGATAACTTCTCATGCATATAAATAGCTCAGAAAAAGTCGAAACATTTAGAAAATTTTTTTATGTACAAAAAATTACCACAAAGAATCTACTTTTATTACTAGTTAGTTAATGAGGTTTTGACTAAGTTATAAATTAAATAAATTTGGTCAAATACTGGTTTTGCGTAAAAGTTCCCGTTTAGCAATAACTTTCTTTTTAATTTTTTTCCCGATTGAATCTTGAAAACTAATGGTAATTTTAGATTTTGAAGGATAAATATTGTGTGTTTTTTTTTCGTGTCCATATACACGAATGCTGTCGAATTAATGCTTCAATTTTCAACATCAGTATCTTTTCCGATGGGATGGGAAAGTGAATCCAGTTGGTGCATTCAGGAGGTTCCCTGTAGTTTAAAAAAGCCTGAAAAAAAATAAATAAGGGAAACAGTAATTTGTACTCAAAATTCGTTTTCGACAAAATAGATTTTGATTTTTGGTGTAACTCTTAATTTGTTGTATTTTATTTTAAATTGAAATTGTAATATTGTATTATACCTCACTAAGCCTGCACACAATTAGCCATGATTATTCATAACTATTAACGAATTACAATTATAATAAGTATTAATAATCACAAGCATCAAAAACTTGGATACACATCAGGCGAATATAAATATATTTTTATATATTTTAATATATTTTAAGTATACGTTTACGGTTTACAACACAACGCTTAAACACTAGACACACTATTTAGGTATGTGGTTCTACATCAAAGTGAATAAAAACCAAGGAAATCGGTATCCTGTATTAGTAGGTGTTGATAACAATAACTTATTATTTTATTTTAAATAATTTTATATAATTAATGTTGTTAAAGCACCCGGTGTCGATGCCATTTTGTCCACAAAAATACACTCTGCGGGAATAACGATACCGCATTGTAGAATCTACCAAATTTCATAATTTTTTTTTTTAATTGCTAGAGGGGAATATTCTACTGCCCACAACGATCTCTGTTTTTCAATATTTTATTCTCAAACTTTATAATATGTCTAAGAAATGACAAGATAAAAAACATTTTTTTTCCAAATTTTTTAATACACTTATTTGAAATAAATTACAAAATCGGAGATCGATGCAGGCTGTATAGGAAGTCTTTTTCTTTCAGATAAAAAAATATTCATAAAAATCCGACAATTCTACAAAACTTTAGAGTTATCCCCTTAAAGTCATTTTTTCGATATAATACACCCTATAACCACCCCTCACCACCCACTAAATAGGTATTGGGTAGTAGATTAGTGGAAAAGTCTTATAACTGAGTTGGCAGTTAAAATATAATATTTCATTTTCAAATTTTATAGAATTGTGGAAAATTTTAAAAACTGGCACCGGGACTATTAAGTGTTATCTGAAGTTGCAGTAAACATAATGTTATAAGGTTATTGTAAAATACCGTATTATAAATATATACATGTGTAAGTAGGTATTATACAAATTCAAAATTAAGCAAATTATTTTATTTTATATCAGTTAAGGTTGTGCTATTTATTATCAAATTAGTATATATTATTACCGCTATAAATGCACATATTATACGATTTACCTATACGAAATATTTGAAACACAATAATATATTTAATCGAAATTGTAAAAGTCATAGTTGCATTGAAGTTGTTAACCCTAAAAAAGAGAAAGACTATCAACGGATTACTATTACCTATAAGTATACGAATGAAAACCTGTGCCTAAATTAAATAGAAAAATGTACAAACAAAATAATATTCAAATTCATTATCTTTAATCTAGATTTTGTCAACTTTCAAACTTGCCAAGACTTCTTAAATATTGATAGGTAGGTACAAAGGTTTTTAAAAAAGAGGTAAATAATCTTCATGTAGATAGTTTATAACTTAAAACCTAAGACTTAATATTATTAAATATAGGTATTTTAGAATATGTCAACGAGTGACAGTGGAGGTTTTAGGATTTTTTTTCCGGGTGGGAGAAAATAAAAAAGTATTATATTAAAAATAAATATTTCTTTATAAATTATTAATTTAATTTTAGTTGACTTTTACTAATGAAAAATTATATTTTTTTGATTACATAAATCTACAATGTTTGAATGTCCAAATCTAATCAAAAAATTCCAGTTTTTGATTTTTTTTACTATATTTTTCAAAATGTAAGTTATATTTTTAATTACCAGTCAACTACTTTGAAATAAAAATTGTAGAATTAAAAGGTTATTTTAAACAAAAATGTAAGGCCATATTTATTTTTAGTACAAATGTCAGTGATTTTAAATACCTAGGTAGGTTACCTACCTATACACATTTCGATCATTTTCAGTCCATTTAATTACAGGCCCTAAATCAATAAATATTATTTATTATATTATTTTATATGGACGATTATATTATAATATATGCATATAATACTTAATTTCGTAAATTCGATGAAAGTGTAAATTAATTATTTTTTTTAAAAAATTGGGCATAGAATTAAACAATTATTGATATAAATAAATGTAATATTCAAATTTCAAAGAATAGGTATTTATTAATTATTAATAAAAATATTTGTTAAGTTTGATTATTGACCATCTTAGATTAAATATTTGATTATAAGGTCGTAACTTAATTGTAATAAATCGTACTAGAATATTACCTAGGTCCACGTATTTTATTTTTGGGATTAATTGCCACGATTCTAAAGTTAGGTATGCTCGTGACATTAAAAAAATCCGAATATTGTGTATATACTTAGTACTATCTGCTTATTATTCAAATATAACTTGAGCTTTTTTTAAATTTCATGAAAAAATTAACTCAGAACCTTCCCCCCCCCCAACCCCACAACCAGTAAAACTGTCACTACTGTGTGATATACCTAATTGAACCATCGAGATATTAAGTATTAACTATTAAAAATATAGTAAGTGTATCGTGTATATTTTAAAACTATCTAAAATAACTTTAAAATGATCATGAATTAAGTAATTGCAAAATATTTGTTCAATTTTCCTTCATAATGAAATGTAGAATATAACAAATTTGACACATTTAAAATAATGATCATGTTGCTGTATACATTTGTCATATGTTATAGGTATCTATATATCATACCAACTACAATAAAACTATCAAATTCAAAAGTTCTTTATATGAAAACCTACAAAATCACTCGTATATTTAATACAAACATGTATATTGTATACGTATTTCCCAAAAGTTTCATGGTTCCATCTACTCTATATAATTTTTACATCTGATATTTTGTGTTGACCAATGATGTGTCCAACGGGCTAAGCGTATAGTGCCATTTTGACTAGAGTATTGTCACCTGCACGACTGCACCTTGTCTCTACTTGTCTCTACCGTCTGTATCTACTTGTCTATATCTCCAGCAACGGCACAAAAGTATGTATTTAAACTTACCTATATAAGTAATATAAGGCACAGGGCTCGGAATTTGTAGCATTTGAATTTTTAATAAAACTCCAGGACATATCACATTGAATACAAAATCCGATTCATACATCACAGAGTTCAAATATACAATTTTTTTGCGTTTTCTTATGATATTCGTAAATAATTGCATTTTTGATTCTTTTGTATCAGTTTTTTAGCTTTTTTATTTAGTTTATATTAATTATTTGCATCTTCGAAATTTTTAGAACAATTCAATCATAAATTAAACATACATTTTATGTAAAATGATGACTTTTTTTTTTTGTTTTCGTAAATAAAAAATATAAAAAAAAATAAATATGATATTATAAATAATTATATAAGAAAAAGGTACCTAAAATGTAATAAAATAGTTTTCAATTTATTATTTTGCATAGATATTAAACTGTATTTACTATTTAGGTGATCAAAGAATTAATTTATTTGAACATATAAACATTTCTTAATTAATAAGGTATTTTTCGATTTAAAAAATTATTATCAGCTGAACTTTTACATTTTAAAGTCATTTTCTAGTAGAATTTTCATGCTTAAAATGCTTTTTTTTGTAGCATTAATGGTAACTTTTTAATGCCTTTACTGTAG
>WHPZ01573246.1:0-44352 GCA_016617965.1 Macrosiphum rosae | reverse complement strand
AACATATTATAAGAAAAAATATAAGAATAATATTACGTGGGACGTATGTACAGTATGTTTATATATTATGCATTACCACTATAATATACGTACAACAAACAAACAAACGACATAATATTATAAAACAATATATTGTTTTTTAATGCACCTACATGTGTACAATGTACATAGTGCCTATATAATATACTTGTATTATGTTTATTATCATATTATACAGGCACTGTGATGGTACACGTAAAATAATATAATAGTACCTATTAATACCTATACTATCTAATCAATGATATTATATTATGGCCTCGAATCTATAATAGGTAAAGGAGAAAATATGTGTTTTATGGGATTACGCTTAAAACGTCGTGACATATTATAACCTATATGGTCATATTATTATTATTATTATATGGCGAATGAAATGTTGGAAAAATACTAATTACGTGTTATGCCGGTCACGGTGCAGGTTATATTATAATATTAATGTATTATTATTTTTCGCATGTAGTCTTCGAAACGTCGTCGTCGTCATCGTTGTCGTTCAGCGTGTAAAACCTCGGTAAACACGCGTATATATGGAACAAATTTGTAGGAGAAAAAAGATTTTCAGGTTTCCGAAGAAAATAATTAACTGGTTTGGAAGTTTTATCGGACACAAATCGCCGTCGAACCAGACAACGCGTTTCGTGTTCTGGTCGTTTCGCACGGTAGTAGGTATATCGTGCGTATACCTACCACATGTCCACTTGCGAATAATTTAAATAATTATATGACGCAAGACGTGTGAACGTGAAATTGGCCCGAGTGTGTTTGCTCTACTAGATATTAAATTAATATTATCCGTCATCTTTACGAAAAAACACAAATTTGCTTCCAAGACGCCTGAAACGCACCGTGACATATCACTTACCCTACCCCGTAACGAGCTGGTGTAATCTGCACATATACAAACCGTACGTCCGTACATAGACTTCCGTGTTGTTAGTACAATAATAATAATAGTATAATAATGACAATATTGTATGAAACAATAATATTGTACGGTGAGAAGCACATTGTTATGATTTTATAAAAACTAAGCGACGATAGAACTGTTTATGATGGGTTTAATAATAATATTGGAATTGTTTGTTTAATTGTTCGTTTTGTTTATCGTCGTATATCGGCGAGAAGGATAATAAAATGAGCACATTTTTTATTTATTTTCAAAATAATGTCGTTATCGAGTAAGTTCAAAACCTACAAAATGTATCTATTTATCTTCAAATTAAAAAAATAAAAAGTTATTAGGTGTTAAAACGTTAACATAATCTAGAGCATAATCTATTATGTTTACTGTTCATAAATCTATGTAATATATTATGTATATATATTATGTATATATGTAGAAAGATCGAATAAATAATTGTCATCTAATTATTTTTACGATGTCTTTGGAAGTTTTCAAACCATTTAGTTTTTAAAGCAATTATGTAAACTCTGTGCACACTGTGCGTCTGTTCAGTGGCGTATTATACCTACACACTTTTGTATTGGTGGGGACCGTGGGATAAGTGAAAAAACCCTAATCTAAATACAAAAATAGGTAGGTATTTTAAAGTATAATATTATATAATGCCTTGAAAAAATAAAATGGTCATTAGTGTATGAATTAATAATGACCAACTCCCAATATGCGGCCAACTAAAAAAAATTTACGGTCTAAAAAAGTGTAATAAAATAATTTTAGGTGAGATTCGAGACCCCGAAATCAAAATCTCATACATAATATTATAGTTACGTTTGAGCACATGTCTGTACAGTCATATTATACAATAGCTAACATGATTGCAACTATCGAGTTGTACTACCATCGTGTGTATCATGGGGACCCGTGATGATGACATCGAAAATGACATGTATTACATCTACTGCATAGGCCAGGGGTCGATCGCGACAACCTAGAAAAACTCAGAGGTCGATCACATCATCAAATCTATTACAGTTGGCCACCCCTGGTATAGGCTATACGTCGTATCTTGTGTATTACAATAAACTATATGAAACATATTATTTATAGTTGTCTGGTTTCATATACTGTGTATAATTATTGTGTATTCGTATATATTACCGCTATGATGGTATAATAATATTATGTACCTACCTACGTTATATTTTATTCATTTTTGAAATGCTAATAGTACCTATGTATTATAATGAAATAAACTCATTTTTTTTACACGAACATCAGCAACAATATTATATTTTTAAGCTTTTTCTAAAAAATATAATTCCATACAATTTCTTTAAAAAATCTACCCCCACGCTTCCGCTGTGTTAATGATCTGGCTGTGTGGCGTAACGATAACAATATCGTTAAAAATTGTTGACAAAATCTGTGTTTAATTTTAATAATACAATTTAATATATATTATTATATAGGTAGGTAGCTCAATTATACACGGCTTAACCACACTAATACCCTATGCGGTGAAGGTGGGTTTTATACATTAAACAATGTCAGTTATACGATGCGACACATAACATAACGCGGGAAGATGTATTATAGTTTAGTACCTATCCAATATTGTTATGCTTGCTAGAATATAAACTTTAAGACAATTGTAAATAATTGTCAGTGTGATTATTTTAATATATAAATATGACCTCCTCCCGAAAAACGCATTAGTAGTTATAACAGCACACGGTTAGATCCCGTTGTTAGAATCGGACCACAAAAACGACGGACACAAATCGTTATCGTAATATTAAACGATATGTATACAGGATATTTCATTATGAGAATGATCTCATTCCAGTGAGTGGATGCGAAAAACTAAATATTTTGCGTTTTGTAAAATTTGAGAGATTTTTAAGAGTACACTGTCTTGTTATGATGTCTATATATCTACCTATATCGTAATTAATTTTCGTAACTTATTACGATAGTTAATACACACCTAGAATCGTCGTCCCCCATTCTGATATCCCACAAAACTCTTGAGAATTTAAATTTAAATACAATTTTTAAATTTGCGTAACACGTAAAATCTCAAAAAAATAATAATAATATACATATATAATATAATAGGTATAATAAATATAGGGATTTTCAGGGACGATAAATCTCGTGTGGGAATTACTTTCTGATAAATTGAACAATTTTATTAAAAATGTATCATAGTTTGTTTTTCGATAACTTTTTTATATCGTTTGAACGATAAAATCTTGAATATTTTAAGTATATTTTAATCAGAAATTAATTATTTAAAAAAAGTTTTTTGGGAGACGACAATATTATTATATTGTTGTGTATAGTATATTTATTACCTATATAGGTACCAATAAGTTTAATATTTAATGAAATAGATACCATAAATCCTTTAAATATCCCGTATTTGCGAAACACAAAACAGGTTTTCACAAACTGACACGAGATTATTCTCAAAGTTTGTGCTGTTATCGTACTGAAACACTCTGTATACGCATATACCTATATATGGTTTACAACCCGCGATGACCGATGACTTTGGTCTTTCGACCAAAATATGTATTATACTCCGGAAGTATAAATCGCGCAGTTCTATTATATAGGTACAATAATATAATACGCTATTTCTCCTCCCACGTCGTTTGTTTGGACGATAGGTATGTATATTTATACGGTCTCTGACTACTGAGCGTAATGTGTATTGTATTATATATTGATGCGACACGCACAGGTCTTTACCGACATATAAGCATAATATTATATAGGTACTATTGTCAGAGCCCTAAGATTAGCCCACTTAATCGACCGAAAGCTTATTATTCGGATATATTGTATTGAATACATTAGTATAAATCGTACATAATTCCTATTGTCCGTATATGCTCGATAGGTATAGCACTTCAGGGTGTATCATAATATATGTATTTGGCATGTGTCGTCATTCCACGTAATATTATATAAATCGTTAAATTTTTTCCGATTTAGTAAAGCAAAGAATAATAAACTTATTTTTTTAAAATAGGCATAATATTATACATAATGTATATTATTCAGAAATTTCGTGATATAGGTACTTTAGTATAGGTATTTAATTATAATACATTAATTTTAAATTATATATTTATTACATATTGGTCAGCAATATAATATTTACGGTAGGTAATAGGTATGCAAAAGATTCTCTGGATCGGTTTCATAAATTCAATGGATTCCCGAATAAAAGTTTTACGGGATACCTAACAATCTTAATCAGCGAAATAATAATGTAATATATAGGATCGAACACTGCAGGTTAGGTTTTCAATCATATTATTATGATTCCATGTATATAATAGGTATCGAGCTATATAAAATTAAAAAAAAACAAATCGGTATAATGAATATTTATCTCGATATATCCGACCACCGCTGTATTATTTCATATTATGATATACCAGAAATGAGTTTTTAATCCATAAAAAATGCGCCACGTCGTCGAAAGATTAAAATCATATTCGTCAATCGGCGCCGTTCGTTTTGCTCTGTATTTTACGCGAATCAAATCCGCATCATGCGTTTCGGTAAAAAAAAAAATTGCTGGTTAATCGTATAGCAGAAATCGGTATACACACGGGACACATATTATTATTATATTGATATAATATTATGTGCCATCTGTAGCACGATAAATACGTATTATAACGCGTATAAAGGTTCAAGACGCGTGTACAACAGCAAAGTTGCGACAAACTTGAAATTTCAATGAATACGGTCCATCAAACTTATAGTTTCGGACGTATATATGTAAAGAACGACCAACACGTTGATATGTTTATTGTATAAAGAGTAGTGAGTACCTATATACACGCATACCCACTCGCCACCTATATATTATATTTATTCCGACCCTACTAACCGCCTTTAACTCTATATACAACTATTTGAATGTTTAACGTAAATCAGTAATTAGCCCTTTTAAAATATTTACATAAATTAATGTTATAAATCGCGGCATTTTTAAGATACGTGACGACACAATATAATAGGTAACTAATTAAGAACGTATATACTCGAGCATAAGTAAACCGTATTTTTTAAATTGACTTTTTGTGATTTTTACTTTGCCGTTTAATATTATATAATGTGAACGTGGGTAATTATTGAAAGGTATACCTATACGCGATCGCACTAAAATATAAATTAGTTGATTATTCGCAAAATATAATCATATATTATAATGTTTGACGACTACCCCAAAAACAAATTTAAAAAAATATATATATTAACTTTAAATATAAATTACGCACAAAGCTACCAAAGAGTATACTGGGATATCTGTTTTGGCTGTGTTACTGGAAGCGTACATATATATATATATATATACGAATATCAATTTCGTCACAACTCATCTTTGACTATACTCTGGACGCCGACAAAATATAATAACTAATTAAGTGCGTATATAATATATATATACTTGAGCTTAAGTAAACCGAGTATTAAATTGATTTTTTGTGATTTTTATTTTGCCGTGTAATATAATATGAACGCGGATAATTATCGAGGGTACGATATTATAATGTTTGACAACTACCCCCAAAAAAAAAAATTAAAAAAAATATATATTAACTTTGAATAAAAATTAAGCACAAAGCGCGAGCAAAGAGTACCTACTGGGGATATCTGTTTCGGGCAGTGTTATTGGGAACTTATATATATATTATACAAATATCAATTTCGTATTTTCGTCACAACTTATCTTTGACTACGAGGGATGCCGACAATATATATACGTGATTCGATTAGGTGGCAAATTCGTTACGGCACTCAAATAATATGCAGTCAGTATGCAAATAAAATCCGTCCAACAGAAGAAAACCGTCACCGACCGTTAAAATGAAAAAGCTTTTGTGCATCTGTGCGTGCAGATGCCAAACTTTGCCGAATTAGTGGGTATATAATACAATAAAATATATGATGTACACATTGTACACGTACCTGCGCCCATCGTCGTCGACACAATGTACATAAGATACACTTGCAATATTATAATATAATATACACCATAGGTACATATTTTAATATAAAGGAATTTTGATGCTGTAAATTATATTATATAGTTAAAAAAGGGACCATAATAATGCGTTCGGTTTCTAGTAAATTTTCCTACAGAAAGTCAAAAGTTGTGTTATGATTATACTTTTGCAAAAGAAATGTTCACACGTTTACATTGAATTATCTATACAGTTTTCACGTGTGCAGCGATTATTGATCAAATAAACTAACTAAATGTATATATAGTAAAGGTATACTGTTTGAATATATTTATTTATTGAGTGGATGATCTCACAAATGTGTGTCACATATATAGCAAATTTAAGTTAAGAAAAACCTATTTATAGTGTTGTTAGCATTAATATATTCAGCGGTGCAACTAGAGTTCAAATTCGGGGTGCAGTGTGAGTCCTATAGCAATAGGGTTTATGAATTTAAAAAAAAAAATGCTCATAACTGCAGAAATTGCAAAAAATTTTGCAACTATAGTAACTACATATCACCAAATTTCAGAGGCAAGATTTACCACCCCCAAACACAGATTCCTTGGCGACGCTGAACAAAATTGTATCTATATGTTATATATACCGTCGTCGGCTCGTCACAAGTTTTGAGCATATTTATATCGTAATATTTTACGTAGATATACTCATAACATAAAATTAAAAAAACTGAAGAAAGAACACTGTTTATGTTCTTATATACCTTTATAAACTCGATATAGAGAGCAGACGGAAAAATATGTATGTATAATGACGCATGCCGTCATCATTTCCCTCTTACATTCTCGCTGGTATTCATTATCGGGTGAAATTTTTTTGTCAATTTAAATATATAATATGTTTTGCTGATATTATTAACGATGTATATGAGTTTATATTAAGTCAAATTTTTGAGTTTTTTTTTCATTGATTCGACGTGCACGCGTATATATGGTCGAAAAAATAACGATAGCGAATGATATAGCGAAAGCACCGTTGGCATATTAAAAACGAGTACCAGAGAGCATAATATTATATATATACGACTTATATACAACAAAATGTGATATACTTTTCGACAATAACGCCGTATATGGTACGCCACCGTTTGAAGGGTGTAAAGCCGCGCGACGATAACAACGAGCATTATTATTATATTTTATATTGTATTGTATTGTGGAAAGGGAGGTGCGGGAGGACATGATAAAAGCTCGGACGAGAGACGAGGCAAGTGCCTCATTGAAGGAACTGTGCTAGAGACTATACGCATAATATAATAATGTATATAATACACGACAATATATAGAGCGACGTACTTAAGAGATTTACGGATCGAGTAGAGGTATGGGCGTATATATATATGATTAATATAACAGATCCTCCAGTGATAGATATATTATACGTATATAACAATATGTAATAAGTTGCGTTCGTTCTAGAGTTGCTGGGTCGTTGGAGTCATTCGAGTAGCCCGTCATGAATCATATTATATTACAATATTTCATAGGTTTTTCCTTCAAACAGTTCTGCGAGCTATATAAAATATTATATCAGCTACTGATTCGAATAATATGAGGAAATTAAAAAAACCAAAAAAACAGTTATAGTTACATAATATATTACAATCGTACACATTACTTATATCATAATAATATAAGTATATAACTATAGATCCCAGAAGCCCGATAAAAAAATATGATATTTTAAAACACGTGCATAATTGCAGTATTATTCGTGATGGTTATTAATCAAACATTTAGCGAGAATTAAAATATGAAATGCGCACGTAAAAACAAAATTACACGCAAAAAAAACATCATATACATAGCGACATCGATATTGCCGATATTGTTTTACAAATGCGTTGGAAACGAGTACAATAAATTAGTAATAATATAATATCAAAATAATAAATGATGTTATTTTACTTGACGTCAATGATGTATACGACGCATTACAGTTATATATTATGCTTAGCTAGTAAAAATTGTCGTGAAAACGAAATAATAACATATTTTTTACCAGGGAATTACCTTTGGATATTATGCGTCAGTTTAAAAAAAGTTATTATTTGTGACCATTCATACGACGTTAATTTTATTTGAAAATATAAAAACAATAATCATTATTTTAGCTTTTTACAGTGGCGTATTTTTTGTGTAGAACGCAATCTACGTTATGTCACGATAAAAAAATTAAACTCTAAATTAAATTAAAAAAAAATAATATTTCGATCAAGATCTTTTGCCTTAAGACATTATAACGTTTGGATATTATTTTATACTATTTGTAGGTCTAACATCGTTGTATTTTAATTAAGAATGCGTTGGTATTTTAATTAACACATTAATGAAGATTTAAAATTACATTAATATATTACTGGGAAAAATGTGCCGTTTGATTACAACAAAAATCTCACAACAATCGTATATATGTACCTATTTATTTAGTTAAAATGCAATTATTTATTAAATATTTAACTTTTTGTCTACAATCTATTTAAAATTATGCAGTGGGTTATAAAATACTATAACACATTATGTGTTATAATTTGCACACAATGTATTATTATAATATGATATTTATGTTATCGGATTGAATTACAATACTACAAGAGGAACTCACGGTTAGCAACAGGTCGAATCACAATACTAATATATGGTTTTGTTGTATAATATTATTATCAACAATATTAGTAAAATAGTTATCATCCTTTTTCTTAATAAAACTGGTCATCTATAGACAGCTGCTGATTGAATACATTTCCTACGTTAAGGCAAATATTCACTTTTGCAACAAACAATATAAATACATTACGACTTATAATTACATATAGGTAATTAAATTAATTTTCAGCGTAGGTGTGCAGAAGATTCCTACAAAGGAACGTCAGATACTCGTCTCAAACATGTGCTGATTAATTCATATTGGTTCGCATAGTAATTAGGTACAGTAGGTATATCACATCGTCTACAAATTGATTATTGTTTTACCCGACAGAAATGTAAATAAAAACTACATCATAAACAAGTATTGATGATAAGCTTATCTTTTAATGTTGAGATATTCAGAGTATTTTCTAGCCGCAAATATAATAAATTTCCGTTTCCATACGCGTTACCTTTTTAAGACGTTCTATATTTTTTTGATCGAGCAAATAATTACAGTTGTAAGTTGTAGTTCGCTCTGTGCTCTCCGCTCGTCCTAAGCGTATAAGCACTTTACCATTTCTTTTTCTTTTCTTTTGATCAAAACAAAAGTGAATTTATTTATTTCTCAGACCCTTTCGAGCGATTTAATTTCCCAAGTGCTTACCTGTGTTTTCTCTTATTAAAAGTCTATCCAAAGGGGGAATTTTTAAACGTTCACAGCACCACCGCCATCATCACTGTGAAGGAAAATAAGTTTCACTGTACCGCAAAAACTAGCGGGCATAAGACCTTTATTCTTTCAACTATACGACTATATCATATTAGATATAGCCATATAGATGCTTATATACATATAGACGATGCTTATAATATTTATTTCTCTCATTGCAACATTTCATAGTCCTGTAAACGGATAAAAAATAAAAACGCTCTATATCTGCTGCATCTCCCGCGGACCAAAAATATTCGTGAATAATACGATATAATATTGTACGGCTGCTACAACAGTGTAATAATATTATAATATAGTTATATAGACGACAAGAGTGAAAAAAAAATTCCATAGTAATTGCCATTCTGCCATGGCCCATGATACGATATCTCGTTCGATTTTTCCCCTCCCCCAACCGTCATCGTAGTATACCATACTTTGATCGGCATGAATAATGCTAATGACGCATATATAGACTATGGTGTTATGTATTTTTTCAATACAGATTGATAGCTATCAAAAAAGACCTTTTGCGTGTATATATATTTATAATGGTGGTTTATTAGCGAGAAAATCATCGTTGGTAAAAAAAAATTGCCTCCATATTGACTGGCACGGGTATTACAATACTATACCTACCTACAGCATACACAAGAAAAATAGAATATCGCGTATTATTATTAACATGTTAAAACGTTTAGAAAAGCTTAAGGGTACTTTCGAAAATATCCTTAATTATTAATCATACTGTTTAATAACAATAATTACGTTTAATTACCCGTAATAAATGTAATAATTATGGCAAAACCATAGCACCATTATGCACGTACGTATACCTAAATATATATATATAGGTAATGGCAATATGCATATTATTATTATTATTATTGTACAACCGACAACCTTCGTTCGTATCTTGACGTTGGAATTTAACAACGAGAACCTTGAATCGTGAAAAAAAATCAAAAGATACACATCAAAGTAAACATTGTAGGTATATATCAGAAGAAAAGTTTTTGAAATTACGTTTACAAAAACCTACACAAATTTGTTGACGGTAGTTATTTTTACTTTGGCGAATAATTAATGGAAATTAGTGTCTCAACACCGTTAGACCTTTTCGCGTATTATAATCTGCCCCCATCTAATGTTTCTTTGAAAAAGGAAAACCAAAGTTGGAACTCACGCGCGTTTTTAAAAATTGTTGGTGCTTATAAGACTATAATAAATTATACAATACATCAACATTCGGCATTATAGTGATGATGATTATACTTCGCAGTTAATCGAAACGCTTTCGTAAAAAAATACAACACAAAATCTATATGGGCAAATCAAAAGACGGTTTAATGACATTATCCTATTATATTGTGACAATATCATATTATGTTTGCGCAACAATGCAAACATTATTTACCAGTATTTTATTATTAAAAGTTTGGAAAACGTGAGCTAGATATTATTATATTCAATTTTCTACGATAACGACTTTGTTATTATAATATGACACGACACAGAATATTTTTTTCGATAAGTGTACTTTACTTAAAAGTTGAAAGCGTGCCCTGACGGCAGAGCGACTAATGGAGAGGAAAACGATGACAATATTATTAGCGTGTGGGGTAATCACGAGCTTTTCCTCGGAATTTCGATGACGAGCTTATGCGGTAACCCCGCGGTCACCAACAGCAACCAAAAACATACGTAAATAATAAATTATTGTACTCTCCAATAATGTTTGTTGTGTAACAAAATAGTACAAAATGAATTATCGTATTGTTATTATTATTGTTATCATCACAATTATTTTTAAAAATTGCTAACTGACAAATGGGAAGGGAAAACTACTTTAAAACCATGACATTTGTATTTGCACTAGTTTTTTCTTGAAACTGATTTTTTTTTTTTAATAATATTAACTCCGATGAGGTAGGTATATTTAATTTATTCAGAAAATTATGTTTCTAGAAACCTCTAAGTGAGAAACGCTTTTTAATGATGATTTGTTAGGGCGGTTCATATTTGGGATATAAAAATATCGAATTGAATTTGGACAATCTGTTCCAACAGCGATATTTAAATGAAAACTACGATTCAAATAATTTATGTACTCGAGAAATGAGTTAATCGTTTCCCCTAAAATGTTCAAGTTTTAACGCACATATATAGTAATATAATGAAAGTATATATAATGAAAATTTAAGTATAATATAGGACAGGTACTATTTATATTATAAACTATAAAGTAATTTCAACAGATGAAAGAGTTATATTATAGTAACTAATAAGTATATCTAATATATTTAAAGGATCGACGATATCCGTTAAGACAATGTACCTAAACTAAATTGGTAGTAGAAAAAAATTACTGTTTATTATCGTGGCATATGTGTAATGTGTATATGGATGCCTCAAAGGTCAAGGCGAAAGAAAAGTTCGACCCTATTTTGTAGAATATGATTTGTGGTTTATTTACTTTTATTTATTTATTTACGAGTATCAAAAGTGGTACATTCTGAAAGATAGGAAATAATAATACTGTCTTCGTGACAACGGAAATAATTTTGAAATATCAACATAATATAAAAATATTATGTATTATAATAATATGTATTTATAGGGTATTCAACTTATAACTTATAATACACTTCAAATAATATTTAATGGCTATTATAGTCGTGGTCGAATATGGGCGAACGATATTATTAATCCTTTGATTATAAATCCGGAATTAATTCAATAAAAGAACGTCATCGTAAATAAGTAAATACCTGAAGATTCACGGGCACTGAAAAGTACCTTCTTCGATGAAAAAAATAGAATGGTAAAATACCAATAATCAATATTATGATAAATGATAATAAAAAAGCGTTTAAAAATATAAGTATTTATTTATATTTATAAAAAAAAAAATCGAAAAACGAGGTTTCTAACTTTTTCAGTGAAAATTATGTTTATATACAGGTTAGGTACCTAGTATGTTTAGTGCGTTTACCTCTGAAACATTATTATATTATACTTTTATTAAACCTTTAGAAGTTTTGTGTTTTAAATATTATATTATATATTTTATCACTTATACCTATCATCGATTACCTAAACGAAAATATGCGATATTATCATATTATAATGAAATACGCCGTCACTTTCCGTGGGATTGAAACGCGACGATAATTTAAGCCAATTTTAAGGATATTTTCACAACGGATATTATAATGAATGCTTTGCGGCGGTAGACGGTATTATGATATGGCGCACCGGAAGTTGAGCTTGTTAAGCTTATCGATACCATAAAAATAAACTGGCAGACCTATTTACGACGTACAAACCAAACACGGCTGTTTTAAAATAAAAATTTTAACTACTGCTTCAGCGGGGTTATTATTATTAGGTATTATTTTATAGATTATTATGTAAATAACTATCGGTGTTATTTAAATCTGAAAAATCGTGCAAATACTATTAGGTAAACGCATATATAATTACATTAAAGCTTCAGCTGCACAATATCCACGCGTGATTTATGTAGGTATTTGATTTTTTTTTTTTCACTAGTGTCAGATAATATCATTGAGCGCACATATTATATACCCAACGAGTTTCATTAAGTAAAGTGTAATAACGAATTACGCGTGATTATGTTCAGATGAATATCGCAATTTAATCGATTTTAAAGATGTATATAAATTTAATTAAAACAAGTCAATATTTGAAAAACTTTTGTGACCATAATATTTTATAGAGTGCTGCAGATTCCGTGGCGGCACACAACTTAAATGCGAATAAAAAAAAAATTTAATACTGATACTGCAGGTATACGTGTGTGGGACGTTCGTCGTAATAAAATATGTTATTATATTATTAGAATCGAAACGAATGTCTGGACAACCGCATATAGCTAGTTAGTATATACCTACTATAAAGTGGTACAGTCAGTTTTATTATTTTTATTATTATTATTATTATTATTATTATTTTTTAAATACAAATTATAAGTAGTAATTTATTTTTTATGCCATTCGTCCTATAAAACTAACAAATTTTATATTTATTATGAATATGACATTGGGTTGTACTAAAGCGCATTTAAGTAATATAAGTAGCAACGACTACTGTCAATTTTAAAATTGTATTCAGTGATAAGTGATTTATTTTATGTATTTAAATGTAAATACAGGCGTACACCACAACTACGTACATGAAAATGTAAATTTGAATATCATTAAGAGGACGCCACGCCCGCATGACGTAGCGTTGTCTTCGTCTGACAAACGCACAACATAGCAAATTTAACGTACACAATAATAATTTATTGGCCGCGGTGGCTATAATCAATCACTCAACGTAGTTAAGAGTAAGCACCGTCCGATGCCTCTAGTTCCCGGATGGGTGACCACCCGGGTTCGTCCCACCCAACCCTTCCGTACCAACCCTGCCAACCTTACAGACCTGCATGACCTCCGTTGTCAAATCTAATAAAAAAAAAAAATTATAATAATCTATTTTACCCTATTATTTTTAAAATTATATTATTAGAGTGAATTTATTTAAAGGTAAGATTGTTATTTGGGGAATCTTGGAGGGTTTTGTTGATATTTTAATTATGAAGAGGGCTGTAATAAATTTGAAATGTACAAAACATTTACAGTTTTAAAATGCTCATAATTTGCTTCGTGATCAAAATATTAATAAAAGTTTCCGAAATACTAAATAATTAGTTTACCATTAAATTTGATAATAGGTAAATGAACTCAGGTTTTAAAAATAACAGAGTAAAACGGAGACGGCACGTCGTGAGCTAGGGTGTGGCGTTCTCGTATACTAATATTATATTTAAGAGACATTTTATAGTATCTATATAATAATAATCAATATTGCATAATGCATGCATTATAAACCAGAATATATTTTAATTCTCATGATTCTGTCACACGTCTCGGCATCGGCCATCGAGGTAATTAATCTCGACTGCTATAATTAATGCCATAATAATTTAATATCGGTGTGCGGTCGTTTAATAAATAAGCCAACATCATCTGAATGTTACCTTTAAAAATAAAACCCCGACGGTCAGATAAACGGGCGGGCCCCTTTGACGTTAAGCCGGCCGCTCGGAGACAAATTGAGTTAAAACAAAATCAATAGTAATAATTATTATTTGTTACGTTACGACAAATGCGGAGGAGGCGGAAAAAGCGGGAAACCCCAAAATTAGACCTGCCATCCGTATATATACTTGTTAGGGTTTATGCCCGGATTTGTGTATATATAGGTATATTGCCGTGGGGAGGTTAAGGCGAATACAATTTGACTCCAGGAATAGCGTGAAACACTCCACACCTGTCCCGGAAACCCTTATAATCCTGTTTTCATTACAAGCTGTCTGAGCGGGTACTTTTTTATTATTATTATTTTTACATTTACCCCACGAGCGCACACAAATGCGTGTCCGGAGATTCGACGTAATAATAATATCATTGCGGACAGACGTCGGGTACGCCACCAAAATGTCACGAATCGTTGCAGTGGAGAATTCAGCGAAGAAGGAATAGAAGCCTATAATAGAACACCGTGGTGTGCGTTTACGGGTTCGATGTTTCATGGATAATAATAATAACAACAATAATGATAATAATACCCTTCTCACCCCCCCCCACTACCGTCCCCGCACATCACAGTGCTAAAGCCGCGTTGCCATCCCTTGAAAATACCTTAGGTGGTCGTCAGGTGCGACTGGAAATGTCCGTGAAAAGGTTCACTGAGACAATATGCCGGCGAATCTCACTCCCGCCACACAGCTTGACCGAGACTCGTCGGCGTCATGCTGGTTAGGTTAGGTAGACGGTTCGGGCAGACGTTCGGGAGGGTAGCTATTTTGTTATATTACAACTATATATTATGTATAATATATATGTGTGTGTGTGTGTGTGTATGGGATGGGGGATGTACAGAGTGGATTATTTTGGTGAGATTTAATATTTCAAAGCAGCGGAATACTATTGAGCAATGTATTATTATGTGCCTCGCGCTTCTTTGTGTCAATAAAACAACCCGGGACACTCAGTAGCATAAAATAAACATATTTTTGAGTGAGCGAATTGCAATAATTATTATTATTCTATTATAATTTAAACGGATTCCACGAAAACAAGTATCTTTTTTAACATTTTCAATCGCCGTTTTTCTTATTACGTATTATTATTATATTAACTATATATAATTTTAATATATAAATATTATATTAATAATAATTTCTACGTACATTCGTATCACGTAGGCATATAAGCCAGATACCTATATGTGGGTGTAGTCTCCACTAACGCATCGAACCAAACTCAAAAGTAATATAATATTGAAATTGGAATTAATATTCTCGTTAGCTATATGTACAGACAATCTCGAAACTTTATTATTGTATAATAATATATAATAATACTGTGTTCTCACCAAATAACTTTATACGAGTATAGTTATTTATACATGAAAGAGCAATAAAACGTCATCGTGGAGGGGTAATATAGTTTCGGACTATGTACATCGAAAACGTTCATGTACAATGTAAATATACTTAGACGTTTATGTTGTACGAAAAGAAAATACAGGTAATTGGTTAAACACTTTTATTTATAAATCGTAATACATGAAGATGATAAAAAAAATGCTTATAATTTTAAAAACTTTCAAAAATTAATCGTACACGATAAACTGCAAATTAGACACCATATTCTATTAATAAGAGGTATAAAAAAACTTATTTTAAACGTAATTTTATCCTTAGACACCAAACCTACTAACGTACTATAGCGACGAAAATGTAGAAAAATAGGTAGGTATAATAGAATACCTCATAATAGAATCCATCGTATGAACTTAATATTATATTATGATGCAGACGATCAATCAAAATTTTAAATAGATCATCAATTCTAGTTCAGTTTTAATAATAATAAACCAACATTTGGGGTACGCATAATATTTTCGTTATATCTAATAATGTAGGTAGGTACCAACAAGTTACAACCTAATGGCATTTAAGTGTTGCTGAGGAACTGTCACAGTGTCACGCTGTCACCTATTATAGCTAACATACAATTTAAATTATTTGAAACTATAGTTTTATACACTAAAATACACTATCCAAAAACTATACTTGGTGTAGGTACCTACAAAACTACTACTAATATTATGTTATATTACAAATCACGATTATAATAGTATATATCGTTCGTCATATCTGTCCATGACGTACAATATACATTATTGATTTATTTCCTACGGTAAGTCTCATGGTAGCCACGAGATAACGTTTTCTTTTATTTACCTCGGAAGTCGAGATGACAGCAAGGACCGATCCAGGACGGTTTCCATCGAATTTCATTCAGCGATAATAACGAGTATTATTATTATTATTATTATTATTATTGTTATTTCTTTATATATAATAGAGGTATATTATGTGCTATGTTCATACCTATAATATTATATTTTTCTATAGCTCTGAGAGTAGTTCCATAGCAAATAACGAGTGTCACGATGAGACCGAAGCACAAACACTAAACACGACGACAGTGGATTCGAGCAAAGATGTAGAATTCTGAATTACTGATAAAAATACAAAAATAGATTGATTGAAGGTGCTCGAAACGAAAACGGTCGAGATTATCTGAAAGGTAATGATTACCGAGAACCGAGAATCGAACGAAAGTGAGCGAGGACGAGCTAATGCTGCGTAGATTTCTCAGCTAGTAATACATAACAGTTGTAGGTAGTGTACGTTCCTGGAATATTTTTACCACAAATACTTATAAATCATTATGTACCTCCAAGTTCAAAACATGGAAAGAAATATTTTCCAGGAAAACTAATTTAGTGGAAATAAAATTATTATTGATATTATAAAAATAATTCCGATAAAATTCATGACGAAGGTCTTACATGGAGGAGAGTAATTGTAGTGGCCTGCTATAGAGTAAATAAGAAAATATCCACTATTTGCGTTTAAAAATTGATACAACTATACCATAGAACCTCCTAAGCGGTATCAAAACGGTATACTTTTTAAACTATATTATTTATTTATATTCTATATGTAGACATGTAGTAGTCGAAATAACAGTATATTATACACTACGCTGTACGCTGATTTTTGATTATAGAATACAATTAATGTTTTATTCAATACATCATTGGAAAATCAAAATGATATCAACGACAATCACAATAAAAACGTACCTACCTATACCTATGTCCTATATGTTATACTGCAGTATTTGAACAGATAATTTTCACTCAAAGTTAATTTTTGTAATGGCCATGTGTGCAATGTGCGTGAAATGCGGTTTGAAAATACCTAATAGATTTTGTCAAATCGTAAATCTTTCTATATTTTTTTCAAAATTTCAACAAAAAATACAATATCGGATTGGTGTAATATTTTACAATAGTATACCTACTCAAATATTATATTGTCGAAAAGCAAAAAAAAATGAATCTCATCACCACATAATTATTAATTATGTAATTACAAACATAAAGAAAACACCGGAGAACACTGTTGAGTTTAAGTTGGCGTTAATACATTTGTTATATTGTCTGTTTGTGTGTGCAGTGTACAAAACGAGAAACAACATAAGTAGATGACTATGTAGTCTACTTGTGCAACCACACACGTTCGACATCGACTGAATTGGATGAAAGGATTTATTCGCAACTAATATTATGAAATAATATTAGTTGCGAATAAATCCTTTAGTTGAAACCAATCACACATTTTGTTGACACCAATAATTGTAAACTCGATCGTGAGACATTGTCCTGAAATAATATTGTCATCACGAAAAAAAAATCGACCTTTAAGACAATAATAATAATATAATGTCATTCGGTTAGATTAAAAAAACGCGATTAAATTAATATTACCCCCGTATACGACTTTGAATACGTTTCTGACAATAATAATAATAATTGAATACACGGTTGTAGTTTTGAAAAAAAAACAGGTTCTAAACTGCACACACCTAACGAGAATAATAACGATTTTGATTTATGTGTTTTCACATATAAGACTGTAAACATAATATTTTATGATTCCTTACGAATCGTCGTCGTCGACTTGATCTAAATTCTACTGATTTTGCAGGTACTTATATATGATATCATCCTAGTCCCCGACTAGAGAATATTATATTATTATGGTGCCGAATATATATTTTGTATATTTACTGACGAGATGAAAAATCAGCGTTTTCTCTTTGTCATCTGTGATGCGCGACTCCGTGTAGACTTTAAAATATCACATGGATGGGTGATCGCCACTATCGCCTGACTATAATAATACGTATTGCATGCGCAAACCAACAGAAAAATATATTTTATATTATTTCATGCATAATAATATCATGTAGTCTGTGCCTTGTGGTGGTGTAGCCGTGACTTTTCGATAAAAAAAAAAAAAAATACATATCTTTCGAACGTAAGCAAATAATATCGTATTATTATTATATTATATAGTTGTAGGTACCTATAATACAACTCTGTCCTATTTATAATAATGGTTGAACTGCAGTTGAAGACTACTGCATGACTCGAGACTATTACATTTTGTAATTCATTACGCTATTGCTACTATTTTATTTACCTATATAGATTTACCACGGTATATATGTGTGGGACCTCGTCGAACCTATCCGGGGGATACGATAATAAAAAGACTTCCCCGAGTGCACTCGTTGACGAGAAGTATTATGTTAATATAACGGAGATATTATTTTATAGGAATGGTCTCGGTCTGCGTTTGTTTATTATTATTATTATTATTTTCATACGTCTGCTCCCGATAAAAATATGTTCAGCCAGTGTGTTTATACACGACGATTCTCATATTATAGGTACGAGCTTGACTGTGGAATCGTTTTTTTTTCACATTGACAATATTGTGTTCTTTTCATAGTACAAATAGAATACAGTCATTACGTATTTCTTTTGATACAATAAGAATATATTATTATAGATGTTACAATACCTACAATGCTCGTACACTTGTCTGCGTAAAATCATAATAAAGGAGGCGTATTATCGAAACGATAAACATTTTGTGCAGGGCACTCTGGACGAGTTTCACAAATTTCAACATGAAAAATTTTAATAATTTTTTTAATTAATTATTTAAACAGGCTGCTTACTCCCACAATTACTCAAATCTGACATATTAAGTATACCTACTCAAAACTGGGGAAAATCATATTTTAAAAAACCTATAGGAACTTTTTTTTTCTCGTACGAGGACGACACATTGTTTTGCAAACTGTTAGGTATATCAAAAATCTAACGAATGGGTTTCAATCACCTATTCTATTTTATTTTCCGAGGACCTGTATCAATATTAATAATACCTTTATGTCTATAATAGATTACTAATATTCAATCGAGTATTCGATAGATAATAATATACTTATGACTTACATAGGTAGTTACATAATATAAAATCCTTATAATATATAAATTTATTTACATAACAATTAGTATACAACTCATCATCCATCGTTAAAATTTCCATTAATAGAAAAAAAACCATCCAACATTTGCGAAAATATCGTCTGCTCGACCACAACTGTTTTATAGGTTTCATTTTTTTAAATGTTTTTCGAGGAAAATAAGGCTATAGGTACCTACTTATCCATTTAAACAACACAATGTTCAGATCACCAGAACCTAACTATCATAAACTCATAACTAACAATCTATAAAGTCTTTGAAAACAAAATGGCCCCTAAAGTCTTGAGCATATTATGATAATAGGTATACTTGACATGGCGGGGGGGGGGCAAGAGTGCTCTAGAAATCAATCCTTGATGTACCAATGACAGTTGTCGACAAATCGTTGCAGAACTATATTATCGTCAAAACCCTCTCCCCGACAAAAAACGGTTTATAACATGATATCGGTCTTACCTGGAACTCGAACCGGGTAAACTCCGCGGCCGTGTCGATGGTAGTGTTGGCCAGCCCCAGAACCGGGCACGTATCTCTGTCCACGGTGGCCGTCATCGGCGCGACCCGGTGGTGTTGCAGGGCGACGCCCGGCCGCTTCCTGTGCCCGGACGGGGCCGCGACGTCGTTGGCCGCCGAATCGTCCTCGGGCCGCTGCGGCCACCCGATGGCCGGCAGTAACGCGGCCGGTTGTGGCCGGTCGTCCGCGCGACCGCCGCCACCGACGCCGACGCCGGACGTCAAGCCGTTGTAGTAGAAGCCCAGCGTGACCAGCGTGCTGAGGGCCAGCACGACGGCCAGCAGCCGCTTGGCCACTCGACCGCCGTTCATGTCCGCGGTTCGTGTCGGACGACGACCACCGGCATGCGTTTCGGCCGCGGCGGCTGTACCGCTATCAGAGCGTGGCCGGGCGGTGCACACGGAGGACGACGGCGATGACCGATGAGCGACGTGTGCTGCACGTGCGAAATCGACCCGCAGCCGCGGTACACGTAGTGTTTGTTAGTGTGGTCGGCGTCTGTCTTCCGGTTATAACGCGTCTTACCTTTTGGACGACGACCGACGAAAATATGTCCAAATATCAATGCGCAACGAACCGTTATTTCGAGTATCGCGATGTTAATGAATATAATTCTCGGTCTGAACTCGACGGCGGATTCGACGGGACGGACGGGACGCGACGCACGAGAGACGACCGGACGGCACACGTTGTCGAACGAGACTGAGACGCCGCCGCCGCCGCCGACAACGACGACGACGACGACCACTGCCAACACGGCGGCGGCGATGGCGAGCCCCCACGGTGAGTGCGTGTGCGGTTTCGTCGAATAACCGCCGCCGCGGACTGTTTCTGCCGGCCGTAAGTCCTTTTAAATAATATAATAATATTTTGTATATTATTATAACGATAATAATATTATAATAAGTATTTTTTTTTCCACAAGGTACGATAATATGACCATACATACATATTATTATGTCACCCGCTGGGTGAGACCGCTTCCAGCACGACCCAACAGCTGATGTCCGAGTGTTAACTGCATACGGTCCACGTCTTAACTGTACGATGCGCGTTATATTATAATAATATAATATAATGTCCTATATCAAAACGACCAAGAATAGATGTGCCGGCGCGGAGCAGCTTAAAATACAATTTTTTTTCTTTACGTCAGAAAACCCGCATCGGGAAATCAAATATATTTTTTGTCACGCGTGCACCGAGAAAGTTTGGTTTTCGATACCTAGCGGTCGAAGCGTTGTAAAGCGTCCGTTTTCCGTCCAGCTGGTGGTAAAGTGGGAATCCCTAAGAGTGCCAGGCGGTGAAGTGGAAATCCCGAGAAGTGCCGGGCGGTAATTGGTGGAAATCCCCAAAAGTGCTCGGCGCACGTCATATCACGCGCGTATCCCCTGCTCAACCAGACACTGAAATGTTCTATACCGCGGTCCCATCACGAAACATACCGATAATTTTGGTTACATCTTGATATCTCGTGTTCATAATATTATATCCTCCATGCGCGACGCTTAAAATAAATAAAACCAAATCGTTTATTTCATGAAATTATATTGTTGTCGTAGAATATTATGGTCTAGTCGTTGCTTATATAGATGCCTGCGCATTACCTTTTGCCGTGATCGATGAATCCAGAGGCGTGACAAAAAAAATATAGTATCGAGATTTTCAATAGGAAGAAATTTCAAATTCGAGTTCAAGAGCGTTCAAGAAGACGTTACGTGTGCATCATACGAGCGATACGTACCGGACCCCTATCGGCCTCAGACTTCGAACCGGTACGTAACTATTCCTGTCGGTACGTAACTCGTCCCATATCTAGGGTCCGGAACTTGATGCATTTGTATCTTTTTTTACCTAGTTTTTACATACGAGGCTCGTTTTAACAGAAATTTGATTCACAGAATATTGAATTTAATGGTACAATTTTTATTTGGCATTGCACTTTTAGGGAATTTGTTGCTTTACGGTCATTTTTTAGTATTTTTTGTGAATTTTTTTTTTTTCATGTTACTTCGATTTTTTTATCGATTTATTGATTTGCAAACAAACAATTAATACATTTGAAAATATAATTATAATAGATATCATCTGCTCACCTTCTATAAGCTGTGCTTGTATTAAGTTCTTCATATAGAAATTTAAATATTAAACATAATCATAAATTTCATTCATTTTTGTATTTTTTTGAAAGTTTCATTTTATCGTAACACATCATTCTCCATTAGCTTTTCGATTATCGACGTTCATTATTTTTATCGTTTGCTGTTGCAATCTACGATTATTTAATAAACTGTAGGCCGTTACTATTTTAGGCCCTATCACTTAGAAAAAATTTCATAAAAGTCGATCGAATTATTTCAAACTACAACAAAATATTTTTGATGGCTCGTTCGAGAGTAAACACTCTTAAAGAACTAGAACCTATAATAAATACGATTCATGACCCATGAATTGTATAAAACGTAATTTTTGTAAGACTTAAATTTTTCAAAATGTTAGGTCATTATAAAGTAATTTTTGGTATTTCTGTGGTCATTTTTTGATGTTTATAAGTAATTTTTAATAACATTTTTTTTTGTGACCAAATTGGCCTAAACCCCTAAAACCGAATAAAATATATCCTTTAATGTGCGTAAAGTAGCTAATTTTTTCGTTTCAGAACATTTTTTTCCGGGGGCTTAATCCGTGAATTTTGTTATTGTAGTCATTGTTTATATTATAGGGCCATCCAATAGAAGGGGTGTGGCGCAAACAAATTAAAAGATAAATTGCAATTTTTTTTTTGTTTGTTATACATTTTGCAACTATCTTAATTATATCATGATAAAAAAGTTGGATAAAATATCCAATACTACGAGTCTAAAAAACGTATGTGTTCAACTCGTTGGTCATCACGAAATTCAGTATATGAAAATAAAATAAATTAAGATTGGATATGTAATATATTAGAGTTGTAGAGTTTTTATCTGCCGATTCTATCCGAAGGAATGCTATTAAATACGAAGAAAATTCAATTAACAATAAAATAAAATCATTTAAATATTTGTCTTTCTTTTAATTGTTTGGATGCTCCACATCTCAGAAATATATTTGACAAAACGTCAAAAAAGTATTCAATTAATTAATATTGGACCCCATTAGCTAACCTTGGCCTGGAAACTGCAATTAAATGACACATTTTTTTTCTGATGTGTGAAGCATGATGATGAATTTATATTTTCTAATGAAGGCAAAATTAATAAATAAAAACAAAACATTTATTCTTAACAAATAATAAACTAGCACGGTAATTTATCAACTGAATAAAACAAATGTGGCATAATAAAGGTATTGACTTATGTGACAAATTTGTAATTTTTCTGATATAAAAAAATTCGAACACATTTTCCTGTATGAAAAACCATTGAAGCTTGGAGCTATAGAGCCTACATAACATGTATGATAGTGGTAAAATGGAAAAGGATTTCTATTATAATAATATTTATCTATAACATTTGTTGTTTTTTGTTGAAGTTAACTATTTTTAATTAATATTTTTTACACAATTAAATATGATTCCAAATAGTTTGTTTATTTATTTGTATTTTGTACTTATCGAGTTGCTTATTTAAAAAATGTGTAAGTGTTTAAAAACATAATAACTTTTTTGTACGGCTAAAAAACAATATAATTATGCTATCTGATAAATTATTAATATTAACAATGTAGGGGTTTGTATCGCTCCGAATGCTCTGATAATTGATCAATGATAATATTATTCAAGGGTGATGTGCGAGAGCCGAGAATAGCGAGCCGTGGTTTCGGTACAAGTTAAAATGTATGTAAAAACATAGTTTCCCTAGAAATCATAATTATGAAATTAGGTCACCGAATACTCGGCACTAGTTGTTTCTATTGTTGCGGACTCTTTTTACTTTGTTATTTCAGCTGCTCTCTTATTGTATCGATGAGTCGATTGCATACTATGCCTTGCAGGTGCAGTGTAATGACTTAATACTTTTCGTTACTCGATTTTATAATTTTAAAGAAACTATGCCATTCGAACAGGCTCATAGACCGTAAGTATAATATTGTGCCCACACACTTGAACAACGCTTTCCCGATCGTTAGGCACACGGTTTTGTTTCCGCCCCGATATGTTGCAGCGTTCTCTTAGAACGAAGTATAGGTATAGCATATACCTATTTATATATGACCAAAATTCGAAAATATTGGCAATATTTATATGAAACGAATTTAAGCAGAACAATTTCATCAATCTATATATTATAATAATATAGCGAGTGTCATAGTCACTCGTTTTGTCAACAGAGAAAAAGTCACTCGAGTTACAGCCGTATAGGTACTACGTGAGTGGCGTATTTATAATTAGCGATCTCGGGGGGTCGAACTGTGAGTAATATTATTATAAAATCAAAAAAAAGTCTATTACTGTTCAATAAAATCACCCCCTGCCACCCTACCCTGAACCATTTGAAAAATTCTAAATACGTGTCATTATATTACGTATACACATAGTGTAAACCTATATGTATAGGTTAGGTTAGGTAAATATATGTGTGTATACGAATGATTGAATATCGTCGATAAACAAAAGGTATTTTTTTATTCAAAACGAACAAAGGAATAATAATATACCTATGATTATTATTGATTTGAAACGGGAAAACGAAGCCCAGTCCATACTACAACTGTCAGGGAGGTGAAATTTTTGAAATATTTCGGTTTTTAATTATCCTTATGTATATATAGGTAATTACAGGAATTACATGTCCTCGCGTTTGTTTATTTCGGTATTTTTTTTTTATATACAGACGTATTATATACAGACATAAATACTTACCAAATTAATGATTTTCAACTGATGTTAAAACATGTTTGGACTTAAATACGATGTTTATAATTATTGTTATAGTTTTATGGGAAAACAATGCACGGTGATCCGCCAAGCAAAATATTTTTGAAACAGAATTCCTTTATTTTTACCATGAAACTTGAAAATACAAGACTACCTAATCATCATTGTGATATTAGAAATTTAACAAATTGTTAAAATTATCAGTCATAATCGAGTGAGTACAATCTGAACTATCTCCAATAAAAAATAAAATACGCATATACTATATAGCCACTACATAGGTAAACTCGACACTTTGATACAAGTACAATAATTAGTTGTATTATGTTTTGGGCTATTTAAGACCCCTTTAAGAAACAATTGAACTTTTTCTTTAATGCATATAGTGATAAAAAAAAAAAACTATTGATTCTATTTTAGTAATATATTGAATATTTACGTCATCAGTTTTTTGAAAAGGAAATCAAGCTGCATTAGAGTATATTGGAATTAAAAACACATGGGCACATTTAGTTTAAAAATTAAAAAGCTATTGTGACTCAACCAACAACAGAATGAGAAAAAAACAGAGCAGTTAGAATTGCAGTTTTCTTAAAATAACAGAGCCAGCAATGAAAGCAAATATTCTTCGAATTAAATAGTGTCCACTGTGAAAAAAAAAATCACACTGTATATAAATTGTAATGGTGTCACCAAATTGTTTTACAGTTACCTAAAACTGGCTTCTGCTACCTATTATACTATAAAAACTTTACTTTGTGCGTGTACTAATTAGTAAAATGTAGATCATTCATGAATAGATATATTATATGAATCATTCTGGTGTAAACTGTACAAAATATGTTGACCTTGTAAATGAACATAATATAATATTATGTTTGTAATAAATTGTGAATATAATATTATCTAGTTTTCATTAAAGTCACATATTTAAAGTGATTATAAAACTTAATTTGTCCTCTTTGGCTGACCGTCGTCGTTACCGTAATATTTGCTTCCTTGACGGTCCCTCCTGTCATCTCCTGTAAAATTGATCCTCCTTTTCTCCTCTCACTGATTAACTTTAAAGTTGTTTTACGCTCTACTCGTCAAAATACTCTGCAGTTCCACATTCCTTTTTGCTCAAACAAATACGTAATAAACGTGATAACTTTAATTACTCACAAATACATCATCTAATCTCTATTTATTTATTTATTTTTAATTAAATTTAGTTGATTGTTTCAACATAGGTATAGGTACCAAATGTTTTTACAAAGTTTCATTTACAATAAATACAAAGAAATCTTCTTGTTAGTGGTTTGGTTGTAGTTCTATAGGAAGGTGATAGGCGCCACGTAATTTTAGTCTAGGTTTTGATGTTTTTTTTGCCAATTTTAATCCTTCGGTTTTATTTAGGTCATTGTTGAAGTTGTTATGTATTTGTTTATTATCCATTTCGACTGTTTAGGTAATCTCGTGTCGTTGTGCACAGTTGTTTGTTTCGCATAATCCAAGGGGATTTGAGTGCAAATCTTAGAAATCTAAGATGGAGATTAAAATTTTAAATTTTTGTCGGTGAAAATTATTAAATCTTAATTTCTACACAAATATTTATATTTTTTTTTCTAAGTGTTTTTTTCTCTTTCTCCTTGGTCAAATGTAAGTACATAGGTACTCTACAATGGGTGAACCCGTTATATCACATATAATATATATAATAGATAAATAATATTATAATACTGGCATGCTATAAATAACATATATGCAAAATGAACGAATAATACCGAAATGGAGAAAATGCAAAATAAAAATTGTTTATCATGAATTTTATATCCAGTCCTATAAAATAGAAATACGTTTTATAGGTAAACAATAAGCAATAATCAACCGTGAAGGAAAACAAATTTGCATTGGAATTCATGCTCTGATTAGTATATTATTATTTTAGTTTTAAAGTATAATACAGGCATAGACCTAAATAGGATTCTCAAATCACAGGACGTTTGAGCTCAAACGGTTTCAAAAGGAGAGTGGGGACGTCCGGTTACATACAATTTTATCTATGGTGAAATTCAAAACAATCACTAGGTATTCACTAATTAAATATTATAATATTAATGTAAAGAATATTGCTCATCTCTATACTGCCACATTATCAAAGCTTATTTAGAAATTACCTGTTAAAAGTATATAAAAAATAATACGAAGATGCGATAATAATGAACTTTGTGTGTAAAATAATACTTATTGTAGATGCAAATATTAAAAATCAGTATTCATTGGTGGTTTCATTTTTCATCTGTGTAGCACCTATATTCAGCAGGAGCCATTAGATGACTGTTAATACAGTTTCTAATATTAAAAATGATAAACATAATAATCACTATTCACTGACTGACAACAAATTATGAATAATTCACATGTGCGGTGAGTTCAATTCACAAAACATAATAGGTACGATTGTCACTTGTCACCCGTCAGTCATCACTGTAGAGAATTCAATGTAGACTGTCCGTCTGATATAATAATATACAGAGAAAAGTACATCATATAGGTACATTATAAGTCGAACAATACCAGTACAAAAACATTGAAATTACTTATAATGTCTAATAGGTATACCTATTAATAAGCAATAACTTATACCGACAACTTACAATATTAAATTAAATACATATTTTTACAATTATTGTATCCATTGAACATTACAATAAATCATAAGTATAAAATATCTTAAGAGGATTTGAGGTGGCCCAGAGGAAGGGTTAAGCCCGCATTATTCCCCCCTATTTATGTCCCATTGACGATATAAATAAGTATAAATTATATAGGTCGAACAAAACCAGTACAAAAACATTGACATTACGTCGTGTAATGTCTTATAGGTACCTACTAATAAGCAATAACTTATACCGACAACTTACAATATCAAACTAAATACATATTTTTATAATTATTGTATCTTTTGCACATTACAATAAATCATAAGTATAAAATATCTTTAGGAGGGCTTGAGGTGGCCCAGAGGTAGGGTTGAGACCTCATTACTCCCCCCCCCAATTTATGTCTCATTGACGATGTATAGGCATAATACTCGGTACTCACTGTGTGTAACTCGCCGTTTGTTTACGTATCACACAAAGGAAGGTACTGAATTTTTTTTCGCTAGCACGTTAATTTTGTCAAGGTCCGAAACTGGAATTAAAACTGATAATTGCTGCACTGGCATCCAGAGTCATGGGTACCTCTATAACTACACACGTCATATGAAAAAAAAAAAAAAAGAAAAATAATTACCGGTACTGCCTTCCATCTGGTGTCTATATAGACTACTGAGTCTAGACATAACGTATTATTATTATTATTATTATTATTACAGCAGATACTCAGAAAAACGTCTTTTGGTCAATTACATCGTGGTTTATACCGAGGGCACTACCGTGCTGTGGTGCTGCAGTAGCCATAGATATTACATAATGTCATTATTAAAATACCCATTGTCTATAATTATTACTGAAGTCCCACGTTCCTTTGACACAAATACCTATACTATTCTTTATAGCTTATATAGTGGCAGTATTTTTTTGAATTACAGGTCGATAGGTATATATACAATTTTATACTTTAATTTTAAGCATAATATTATAATTTAATCGTTGGCTAATGTTTGTTTGGTATAAGTACATCTAATTCAATTACAACATAATATTATTGTAGATTAACTTTTAAGCGGCTTTGTGGTGTTTTTAATTCGACGGGATGACAATTTAATAATATTTAGTCGATCGTTCTAAAATGCGTTTAGTAATATTTGCGACCTCAGTTAATCAATTATCGTAAGTATACGCATAATACGATCAGTGTATTTTTTTCAAAATATGTCAAAATCAGTCGTGCAATTATTTGTATTACAATATATACTGATTTAATAAATCGAATGATACCTCACGTGCTACTTGCGAAGCACTTTAAGAACTATACTAAACCGATATATTATTATACAGACAGACCCGTCACTCTCACTCAAAACTATATTATGATTTACATTTGTGGTTGAATACACAATCGACTCCATACACCATAATGCTCATATTATTATTATTATACTTTCTTATGGTAATATTATATGGTATAGACTGCAATATTGTGCTTTTGTGAACGGTCGATAAAAACATTATTTGGGACCAAAACAGAGAGAGATACAATATTATTAAATAGTCATAGAAAATATAATTTAACTAAGTATATTATATTATAGCGGAAGAGCGAACATCGACATAAATCATTGTATTGTGACTTAATAATTATACACACGCTACCTATGTCCTATACCACCTTACCTATACGGCTATAATACGCCTATATACGCACCTATGTGCTTATAATATATGAATATATATATATATATATGATATCGAGGCACTTGCGATTTTAATTTTAATATTTTTTTCCATTAATTCACTATACGCTTGTACACTGTATTATAGTGAATAACAATATATACATTGTACGTTTTAGGGAAATATGTGTTGTTCGTATACCGCGACGTGTTATGATTTATAAACATTATGTATACACATTACATTCGGTGGTTACTGGTTACACAAAGTGTGTTTATAATAACTAATGAGTTGCAAAGGCTCGGACCGGGCTGACCCGCGTCTGACCCGGCCCATCCGGTCTTTAAAACCGGACAAGTCTTCTAAACACAAATGTCGGGGCGGGATATAATTTATTGCCCTCCCCCCTCCCCCCTCTCCACCGAGTTCTCGGAATATATACGATTTATCAGACTTGCGAATCGGACGAAAGCGCGTGCTCGCACGTTAAATTTCGCAAACTTTTTAGTCATCATATAATAATAATACGAATGAAATATTATGAACATCATATTATGTATACTTGCGAGTCGTATCAGAAATAGGTCGGCATGGCTGGGTCCGGGCGGCATTGATAATAACAATGCTTTGATAATTTTCAAAAAAAAAAAAATATAGATAAATAATAAACACACGAAACAATAGTGTCCCCCAAAAATACATGGTTTTTAATAATATTGTTATTGTTCGAGTAGAGGTGCTGCTGTGGTGATACGAAATATTATTGTTCTTCTCTCGTCGTGCCTCATTCTCGTATTTTAAAACACAAGTTTAAATCAGATTTATACGCTGCAGAGTACTATAATTATCATCGAAACGTTTAAAGTCACGATGACTATACGTTCAACTCCCTACCTACTGTAATTAATAGCTTACAATAGCTCGCGATTGGTATAAGTGTATTAAATGTATAATAATGTGTCATAAATCATAATATTGTTAATCGTTTTTAGATTAAAAATAACTACCTGAAGAGGAAAAAAAATATTTTTTAACTAAAAACATTATCACACTTCATCGTCCACACAATATTATTATTATTATATTTGTGTTGACTCTGCAAAGTTAAAAACAAGTTGTATTAATTATATTATCATGATTCTTACGGTGACGATGTCATGGCAGCGAATTATATCTTTCGTTAATTATTATGGTATAGCGATTTAAATTCTTTAAAAAAAAACTTACATCTCAGTCATTATAAGAGTAGCATTAAGGCTTAAGCTTAAAAATATATTTTAACACTAAAATTATCATTATAATCTAATAAATTGAAGGCTCTGCAGATGATTTAAAATGGAAGTTCCGTAATACAAGAAATAAATATTATATAGGTACTCAAAGAATATAAGTCGTATCGTATATTGTGATATAACCTAGCGAATATTAAACAGTTGTATTTGAAATGAGATTTTACAGAAGTTAGTTTTAAAATTAATATAAAATCGATGCGTTTAACATAAAATTCATAAATCTAATTTAATGAATCGGTAGTGACAGAACAATAATTATACTTGTTTAATTTACATAATATTATTAAAGTGTTTTTTTTTTTTAATAAGTCAACTGACAGCTATACCTAATAGTCTTAAATTGCGTATTTGTTATTAAGAAAAAAATAAATATTATAAAAAAAAATGTAAGTTCAATGGCTGTTTAACCACCAACAATTGTTGACTTAATCCACAAAATAGACTATCGTTCAAATCAAAGAAAAAGACAAGTACCTATTGTAAAATACTAATGTTAAGTTTATTATGTTTGATAATACGTATTTGTGAATAGGAACATAAAGACATTGATTCACTCAACGTCAATGTACAATATTATAATACTATAATTTATTCCCTCTATTATTATTATTTTAATATTTTATACTACACAAAATCGACTATAGAACTTATGACACTTATAGGTACCTATATAATGGTATAATATGGTCGATATTGTTTTCTTAAACCTTTCGATAAAACCAACAATGTTTTGGCGTTTTGCGAAACCAATTAGGTACTAATGCATATATTGTTAGAGGTTTTATACTATTATAATATATTTATAATAAAGTTCAAAAAAATAATATATAGGTACGCACCTATCTAATGTTATTTAATCATTTTTTTTTATCCCGCTTATTGCGTTTATGTAAAACTTTTTATCGTTCTTACAACACATGGCTGATTGTTAACAAACTAGAAATCGTGCATTAATCAAACTGTTAATTTTGTGCTTAAAATTATGTTTAATGAAAAATGTCGAACCGCGTGGAATGAGTGATGACGTGCGGGTGAGCGGTTCGACGTGTTTCCACGCCATTTTGAAAACTAATAAATTTCAAATGGAACGAACGATAATTAAGTCACTCGCCAAACTCCTCCCATGTAACTGTGTTTTAATTAAATTATGCACGTGTTTTGTACTTTCCGGTTGTTCATTTATATAATTATATGTTTTCAGATGTTTAGAGATATATTTTATTTTATTGTGTTTGAAACGAGTTAAAATATAAAATCGTAAAAATCTAAAAAAAAAAAAATAAATAAACAAAATAAATAAAAGATTACATTGTGCTTGTTTTTAATTATTCACATCCTCTTTTATTACACATATTACTATAGTGTAGTGTAGTTATTCCTATTGAAATTTTTTTTCAAAGTGTTTAAGATTTAAAGAATTTATCTTTTATGCTATGATAATTAGTATTCACGGGACCGTATGCAAGAAACAATTAATATTTGTATAATATGCTTTTAGTCGGTTGAATTTTTTTTGTTTTTATCTGTTAACTTTGCATTAATTATTATTAAAGTCTACTATACGCGTCGTCATTCTGAATATAAAATTATAAAGAACATCATAAAATAATGTTAAAAATGACAGAGCAGAGGATAAAACACCGTTTATAATAAGTAGGTAGGTACTTACGATAATAGTTGTTACGGACAACATCTGTTGCCCGGTGAGAGCGCACCACACGTCGGACCTAATCTACCCGTTTTGCTCTGTTCTAACCGAATAGTAGGTACGACTAATAAATTGATATTAGGTTGTTATTTCAGTCTGAATGGGAGTGTATTGTTTTTTTTTAATTACGAACTTATTACTGCAACACAAGTTTTGGGAAAACGATCTTCGGGCTCGATTTGAAATAATATTTAGTGGCAGCAGGTGGTAATATAGCGCGTAGGTAATGGTGATTTTCAACACATTTTAAATTGACTACTCCTCAAATTAGCTGTTCGATTTCTTATCGTGGCGCCTAAAAAAATATTCACATGTTTACGCATGCATAAGTTATATTATATTATTATGCGTTATTGATGACCCTAAAATGATTACTTGGCAACATATCAAAATAGGTCACAAATCCCCAGGTTGAATAGAACTGTAGATGGTATGTGTCGTATAATAATATTGGTATACATATTTTAGATTTAAGTTAAACATAGCAATGTGATAACTAAGATATTTTTCAGCAGCCTGCCTGCAGTAGGTAATTAAAATGTACCAATTGTTGATAGTTTGAATTTCTTTCACATCCGTTTATGAACTTTGAGTTACGACGAGTGTCGAGTGTAGGTATTTAGGTGCTATTTATATAATATAATTTGAAGGATGAAATCAGATCTAAGGCTGAAGTCTTATTTTTTTTTCGTCATAATATGTATTATTATATTTAAATATTTTTGTTTCTCAAAAATGCACTTGGACTTAATATATGACTATCGAATTTTAATACACAATCAATATTCAACGTAAATAATTTTTATTATATTATGCTTTATAGCCAATTCACTACCTGGTAAGTTTATCTTTTTTTGGGGTGGCACGCAAGGCAGTCACATACACTTATAAGTATTAATGGTATTAAACGTATTGAAATTTACCGTTTTAGCTTACCTTCATAAATCATTGTCTTAAAACATATTATATAGGTTATATAGTGATGCAAGACTATGTATAATGGGTATTATATCCACATAAGACAAGTTTACCCAGTATTGTTTGTATTGAAATTGAACTGATTTAGGTTAGGTTAGGTAAACTTGTCCAGAGTAGAGTGTATTATAACGTTGGTATTAAACCTGCGTAATGCATTATGGGATATACATATACGCGTATACCACGGTTACCTACGTTTTTAAACGTTTTTCTATAAGCGCTTGATAAGTCAAGCAATCTCGAAATAAAGTTTGACTATAAGAAATAAATATAATTTAGACAAGTTTAGACTTAATTTGACGGTTCAAATGAAAATGTATGTTTAAAGTTAATTTAAATACACTTATTTCAGTGTGCTTCATAATGATATACAATAATATTATGCACACACATTTATACTCATTCATTGGAATATTTAAATATACTTAAACTATTTTTCAAATTTTTGAATTTTTTTTGCCCCATTTAAGGAGTTTCCTGTGGCGATACAAACTTCTGTTTTTCGAATGAGAACCCGCTTATTCACTGTAAATTATTTAGTAGATAATATTTTTGAAAATTTTGATTACCAGATTTAAAACTTGAACGGTTATTTTCTCAGTTATTAAAATGTTTATTCATAGGATAATACCTATAGTTCTTAAAAGTACCTAGCCTTATCTAGAACATTCTTTCAAGAGTTCATAATAATAATTATATGTCTTATAATGAATGAGTTTTTATTTTTGTCATAAAGTTATACTTGATTTATAAGGAAATAGATATTACTCAAATCGGTTAGATCTTTACACATATTTTCTGATAAAATAATATATGCTGGATTGAGTTATATAGTATACTGCGTGATTTACCTAACTTACCGTCTATCTCGAATAATCATGATTTTCTAGCTAAAAGAGGTTTCAGATATCTATACAATGGGGGGCATCTTCTTCTTTTTTTAAATTTTTTACATTTGTATTATTATATTATTTAACCACATGGAACATTCTAGAACAAGTGTAAGATTATTGCCATATCGCATAATAATATGTTGAATTGTAAAACAATTTATTTCATGAACTTACATATTTGTATAGGTAATCATAAAAACGGCTTTTAAATTGAAAAACAATAATTCAGTATGCTTACCTAAAGTTTAACCTTTAATATTTAAAAGTCGTACCAATTATAATATGACATTTAATCATCTGTCAAATCCCTATCATTGAAGTAGTCTTATCAGTGTTATATCACATTCACTGATTGGTTCATGCCCTTTTTTGTTCAACTGAATTTGAAAATATAATCCACAGGTAATACTTTTTATGCATTTTACGTTTTATTGTTCAAATATGTTTTTGGACCTGTTTGGTTTTTGAACTTACACCAATTTGAATGGTTGTATACTTTTGCAATTCGATTCTTGTAAGTTCCAGTAGGTTTACTTCCTATTCGTCGTAATTAATTACCAAATATAGTGAAAACAAAAAAATCGTTTTTATCGTACCACGCGGTTTGACGTGGGTAAATCTTGAGCGAAATTACCTTTGAAAATGGTACAATGTGCAGACCTTACTGCTTATACATTATATAAAAAAAAAATTTTAAAAATAAATAAATATTATATACATATTATTATAAAAGTTTGTTCACAGTTATAAAAATAAGTTTAGTCATTATGGAGTTTAAATAACTTTTTTTCCGAGAAGAGTTTAGTATACACAAAAGACAAGGAAACAGACATATCACGAGAGTGTTAAATTTCGTAACAAAGGCTCTCTTTTGCGGTGACGTTCATATAATGCATTAAACTTTGTTAACAAAGCTTAATTAGTATTCCCGGTCACCATCACACAAACTGTGTTTTGAGTAATTGCAGTGGAATAAAAGGGTTACAGTTTAAAAGGATTGTTGTCATAATAATATTATTGTGTGTGTTGTACATATATATTATAGCCATATTATTATTATACCTATCGGCCATAGTCTCGATAATTTATATTATTTTGTCGATTACGTGATCAATCGCCTAACTGGACGACGTGTTGTCGAGATGCATGTATAATAGATTTGCCAGGAAAATATTAACTAAATCATATATATCACATAATATTATAATTACGATTGCGTTTACATAAGTAATATAATAATAATATATTTTTTTTTTTTTTTTTTATTGAACTTAAAAAAACATCAACAGCTAAGGTTATTAGTTTTTGTGTTAAATACACATAATAAGTGATTTCTGGTCCTAAAATTGTACAATTAATAATATGTTGTTAATTATATGTAATTTCTACTAACATCAATGTTACAATATTATGATTAACAAAAGGTTTAAATTTGATTACATAGGTCGGTGTTCTTTAGGAAAGCTAATATATTTGATATTATGTTTTCGATGCCTGGTACTAATAATAATATTATAATTTTGTATTCTATCCATATTTATAATATTATGCTATTGGTTTGTTCGGTAGTTGCTTTTTATATCGATTAAAAATTTATAACAGGCACCTGTATTATGTGAACTTGCAAACATCTGATAATTCACAACAAAAAAAAAAATCATACTTCGAACAAATCATTTACTGCTCAAGCGAACCAACACCGAGGTACCTTAGACAGCTCAGAAATGATTTTTCATGTCATTAATAATATAAATATCGGATAATTATTTTTCCTTTCAGAAAATAGTAAAAGGATATTAAAACTTTATAATAATTATAAGTTTATACTTTAAACTTAACGATTCTTACTATATCAAGATATTTTACAATGTTCGAGAAACAAATAAATTTACTAAGTATACATCATTTATACATTTTAAAAGTTATAATTCTCTTATATACATGGAATGTTGAAAAGTAGAAACAATAGGGAAATGTTTACGTTTTAAAGTGTGAAAAAACAAGTTTGCACCTTTTAGAATTTAAAGTGCCTAACTTTATACGATATAAAAATATGTAAGTGAGTGTTTTGTTTTGAAAATTATATAGAATTCAATTGGTATGTTTAAGTCACGTATATTTTAAAATGCATAATGCATAAACATCATTAATGTTTTCTCCGAAATATGCTTTTTATTCTTAAATATTTGAATAAATTCGCAACCGTAAAAGCAGCTTACGTAATTATTTTATTATTTTTAATTTTTAATAGCCTGACAGTTAATTTTTAGTTATAATTATTTTAGTAATTAAAAACGGTTATAGTTTTATCTTTAAATCGAAGTATAAACCTTTAGAATTCACAGTTTTAGATTCTTTATTTTTTCATTTCCATTATTTTTTTACAGAACGTCCTTTTATTATACTTGTAATTTAACATTATATATATATATATATATATATGTATTATACGCAGTGCTTCAAACTTATTTAAAAAAATTATAATTAGTCTAATTAATGGAAGCCAATATATATATATATACAAGGATTCCCACGAGGATTTGTAAATTTAAATTGGTGTGATAATTCAGATTCCATTATACCTTACTATTTTAAATTAGAACCCAAATCTTGGAGGGACAATAATATGCTTATATACCAAGTACTATATAGTAGCATTATATTTCATAACGATAATTATTTTAGCATATTAATTCGTTTTCAAATAAATATTTATTTTATTCAAAATGTTATACATACCTACCCAAAGTGATATGCATTTTTAATCGTTTACCACAGCTTTGGTTGTGTATTATAATAATGAGTGGTAACTCACATTTGATGTTTTTACATAAAACCATTTTTTTAAAAGTCTATGCTAGTTTAGCTATAAAAATACAATGTTTACTGTTTGGGTACAATTTAACATTACCTACATTATATGGATAAAACTGAATCTACCATAGTCATTAAAAGTCGTTAAAATCATAGTAAAGATACTTATCCCGTTTCTTATACGTCAAATAATTACGATTGTATTATACACGTTGTTTAAACTCAATAATATAATTTACAAACTTTTAAATTTCTCGAATAGAAGAAGTAGAAAAAAAAACATTATATTGGCTCATTTATATAGCAGTTACAAAAAAATATATTATCATGCATTGGTCATAAGTGAAATATTATATGCGTAAATGATTTTTCAAAATTGTTCAAAAAAATAATCGTTTAATATATTATTAAAATAAAACAAACTATAATAACGTGTAAATAAAAAACGTAATCATAATAATTAAAAAGGAATTTAATTTGTATCAACATATTATTACATACGATGCGTATAACGTCAACATGACACATAAAGTAATACTTATCCATGTGTACATTATAAAAATATGGGTACTTTTATAGTGATAAACTGATAAGGTTACAAATTACAATATAGAGCATTTACGACCTTTTATTCGAATAAATATTTTACATTTAAATTAACATTTAAATCGTGATAAATTCAACGACTATCAGAGAGTAGTTGTTTCAATAAGTACCTCTAGTAAATATTGCACAAAAAGAAAATAATAAACACCGAGCCAACACTTTTCAGATTGCCATGAATTATATTTATGTCGTTTATTATGTATATATGTTTGCGTTTGCTTTGTACTATGTTTGCTTTTTTTTATCACATTCTAAACCGAACCGAAAACAGAACACCTATGTACAACATTGATGGACGTATGATAATATTTTTTTTTCAAAACATAGTTTTTAGACAGTATATTAAAATGTTACAAAGTTTAATGTATCGACTATTATGTAGTAGCGTCTTTCTAGATAGATTAGTGGTTGGACGCAGATGGTATATACTTTTAAGAAGTTATTTTTCAAAACAATCTCATCGTGGTTTCTGGAAAACCAAAAGGACGAAAAACATCATAGCGAAGAAATCTGAAAATATTTTATTATTATTATTATTTTTTTTTTTTATTGATCGTAAGCCCGGCAACTATGGCCATTAGCTGTATGGTTTGTTTGTAGTTGTATTGTATTATTGGTAGTAGTAGGGGGAGAACACGTGTGTGTTGGGTTTTGGCAGAATTTTCAATTTGGGCACCCGTAGGTATCTGCCATGCCCGGGTGGGGGATGGCGGCACTTGTTCTCCGGACACCGTGACTTGCCCGAAGAAAAATGCCGCCCAGTGGCCGGGAATCGATCTGGCGTCGGCAGCGTCGCGACCGACGCCTTAGACCGCTCGGCCACCTCGTTCCCCTTTATTATTATTGTGAATGAATAATAGCAAATCAGTATTGTTAGATATTTCATATGGTTACGTTCTAGAATTTTCGTGGATACATTTAAGATTAATTTATTGTTATAAAACCGTCCATTTCACTACGACGTATACGCATTGGATTTTAACTATACTTTTAATAATTATGGTTTTTAACATACAAATTTATTTCTATTTTTACAACCGTCTTACTAGCGACAAACATTAAGAAAAGAACCATGTCTGGCCGTGTCTCGTTAACGTAATATAATAATAATAAAATCGGCGATTGAAAACTGAGCCCAATGTACAAGTAAACAAAACATCACACATGTAAACTGTGCCCGAGTTCTTATCAATAAGTGTAAAAAGGTGATATGTAAACTGCGTCCAGGTAAAACTTTAAAATAGGTAGGTAACTATATTTTTGCAAAATCAAACTAAATTACAAAAGTACATAATATCTTTAAAATCTACAATACTTAATACTATTAGTACTTCATACTTAATTCGTTTCAACCATACACTATGAATAATTAATAGAAAAAAATAAATAATTAAAAAAAAATTTAATTTTAAAAAGTACAATTTTAGGACAATTAATAATAACATATTATAATAGTAATACTATTGCTGTGACAATACCATCGTTAACCGTCTATTGTTTATCAGTTGGTCGAGTACTCTGAGTACGGTACACGTATTGTAGTTGTAAGCTTACTTTCCATAGCTATTTATTGCGATGTCTTCGTTTATAAAAATTATTAGATCTTAAAAGTTCTGAATAACAAGAAAAGTCACTTAAAAAATACTTTTCAATGCACTAATAATATAACGAAATTCCCTAAAAAATGGTCGATTGCGATATGTTAGATAATAATAATTATAAAATATGAATCTATATTTTGTAAAATTTAAATCGTATATTATAATTATGCATGTTTTTGAACTACAAAAGTCGTTATCGTACTACACAATCGTTAAATTTGGCGTTATCACGATCGATACAAATCCTAAATAATACGTCCTATCTATAGGTAGGTATACATAGTCGTATATCTGCCTGCTCGTGACGACAATTTCTTTTGTGGAGCGTCTGCATTTGTGTGGTACATAGTATTATATAGATAAAATTAATATGACGAAGCAAAATAAATTACACCCATTGTTTTTAGTCTAATACCTAGTTAATGGTACTTACATTTTTTTCATCTAATTTTACCCGTTCTTAAAAGATACACCAACAGTATACTCGAAATATAAAAAATGTATTTTGAAAGCTTAATTTTTTAAGGTCTTTGCGATATACCTATATAAAACCAACTCTGTGCAGCTTGGAAAGCGATATTTTAGAAATAGGCAGAAAAACGCTGTTTGCATTTAAATCCACGTCCTGCAATGTGTGTTCGTGTGATAACAGAAAATTAAGAACTATGCCATATTATACCGGACACACACGTAATTTATTATAGGTGATGTAATAATATCGGGTGATTATTATTATTTTATTTTTGTTTGTTTTTCGATATTATACTACCTACATAGTATTAGGTATTCATCAATCATTAACATCGATTAGTTTCCATCGGAAAATTGACAGACGTATGATGTGTAGCAATAGCAGGAAATATATGCTGTTTGGCATTTAAAACCGCGTCCTAATGAGGTCGCTATAACTTGTGTTCGAGTGATAAAACTACGAAGCACGTACCATACAATACTTCATAAGTAATATAAATGTGAAAATGAGAGTCTTTCATGCCAATGATCTCGAAGACTACTCATCCGATAGGCATGTGGTTTTTTCTTAATGATACAGAGTATACAGCGAGGATTGCCTATTTCAACCCCTACAATAGTAGCAAAAGGGTAGCTCACTCATGAGTATCTTTCAGCTCACGGATTGTTTATTTATATAGGGTTACCTGCAGTGGTTACTGGTTACAGACTAGCTACGGTTATTAATAATAATAATAATAATGTCGGTGGTTATAATTTTTGTTTTTATATCATACTATTCATACAAAATATTAAATATTAATTATTATTCACTAAATATCATATTACCGTCGAGTGTCGAACGGCAAATGGACCGACTCACGATTTGTAGAAATAGCGTTCATACTGACGTGCCTGCGTAGTGAAACGAAGCTACAATATAAATATAATTATATTGTGTGGACGACGATTGTTTTCATCATATTATTATACAATAATATGTTCGTTTTTTCGTTTGACGTAGTACCGTGTGAACACCGTAACATTATGAATAATTATATTATCTTATAGGGACTTGGGCAAAACGTTAATTATTATTTTAGGTGCTCGACGTTATAAACGTATATACAATGCAACGTGATATTTTATACATTGATCGAGTGCACTTTTACATGTCTCGATCACGCGAAAACGCAGCATTCGTGTTTGGCCTCAGTACCTACCTACTTCCGGTGCATTATTATTTTCATGAGCATTTATAATTAATAATAATAACGTTTTGAGGTGACTCCTCGACGATATAATATGTATAGTCCCAGGGCCCAGGCAGTTACTCAGGTACACGATTATATCTATTATATAATACAATAATAAACATCTATTCTCGATGAAACAATATTTTATAGTCGGCACTATATTATACAACGACTATTAGTACAATATTATCATTTTTTTTTTTATTAATCTCATGATTGTATTTCTAAGCACGTTTTACTATTTATTTTGTCTATTTTTTTTTTACCCTAGGATTTGGAATATTATTAGATTATGAGATAAGCGTACTATCTACATAACGTCACGGGTTTAACGTTTTATGATGTATATTATGTAAATGTATTCATTACCTATACCTTTAATCATATAGATAAATGTATTGCTTATAATAGTAATAACCCGATTAATTCGTCGTACGACTCCAAATAGGATTGGTCATTTCCGGAAAAAATTTTGTTTCGTCCCAATCTAAGGTGATCGAAATTTTTTCCCTCTTTTTTATGTTCTGATTGCGTTCAATTGCAAAATAGATAAGTGTTAACTACACTATTTAAAACATTATGAAGGCATGTACCTTTGGTTATGTAACATTACTTCATCAATAATGATATGAAATTGGGAAAATTAATTATGACAAAAATTATACGTGATAATATATGTTATAATAATTTGAAGATACAATAATTCAAACATTTTTAAAGATTGGAGAACTTATACCTATCAACACAAATCAATGAAATATAGGATTAAACAATTCAAAAATAAGTTTCTGGTTAGTGTCATTAAAAAAACATTACAATTAGTATTATAAATAATAGGTAATTATGAGTTATTATATATTTTTTCAAGATGATTATTTATTTAAAAATTAATAGGTTTAAGTGATATCATTTTAAGATATTATTATAATTGTATAGCTTTGTTTTAAATTGTTTAGATTTTGTCCGTCAACAATTGCTTGTATTTTCAAATAGGTTGCTTTAAATTTTAAAGACAATACATTTTGACTTTTCGAGTTAAATAGATCTGCACACCACACGGTCCCAAACGGATAACGTCTGACATTTTACGGTGTAGGGAGGGGCAGATTCCCTGCTACCAATAACCCGTGTATGCCCCGAGAAATACATGACCAGTGGCGTAGCCAGGGGACTAAGAGGGCTATAGCCCCCCCCCCAATTGACTGTGTTGGCCTTAAAATTTTATCAAGATTAAAAAATAAAATAAAAAGTGTAAATAAAATATATATGTATTGTATTTGTATACTTAGAACCCCCCCCCCATACAAAATTCCTGGCTACGCCACTCTGGGCTTACATAAGACTCGTTGGTATACGGAATACTCGCCTATTACGGAGGGAATATCAAGATGAGCTTACATGTTGAAATCCAATATTGTCAATCCCAATAAATATAATAGTTAGATCGATCAGCTGGGTGTTGTATTTCGCTTTTTAGCGTTATCGTAACAGTCAAGTCGTCATGTGATATTTTGGAAATTGTTTGCCCACTCTTAAGCTAAATAATAAGTTTCTATATTTCTCAACGTGTTGTAATAGTAATGGTAAAAGTACATAATTGTATTATGTTAAAGTTAAAATTAAAAATATTTATTATTATCTAAATACATATAATATAATAATATATTTTATAATATACATAAATATTAACGGTGTGACTATATACGTATATTTTATAATTATACAATTGTAAATATTAAAGTAAGTAGGTATATTATACGGATAGTTTGATTTAAATCATTTAGTATAAAATGTTATTCTTTTATCAGTATACATTTAATATTATAACCAGTGGAATAATGTAGCCATTAAAAAAAAACGTGTGTTGTAAACATTTGTGGTAAGTACCTACCTTAGGGCAGTATCAAAAATTCAAAACGTACCGTCCATGTGTACAGATTTTGATAAGTACCTTTTAAATTAGATATCATACAGATGGAAATGACTGTATTTATATTCCTTATCGTTTATTAATAAAAACTATTCACCTCTTTTTGTTTGAACACCGTAAAGTCTGGTCGAGAACTAATCCAACTTCTTCAATGTATTCAGGAAGTGGAGGGAATACATATAATTGTCTTCTAGCATTGTATAGATTTCTTTTAATATTACTTGGGTACGTGACTATAATTACTTTACAATTTTCCGTTCGTTTTACCCGTATGCGATTAATATTGTCACAAAATATTTACTTAGGTTTGGTCATCAAGTCTTCAGTTTATTTTGATTACGGACTGGTTTTAATTTAAATTCTAATCTGTAATATAATTACTTTCGACTAAATTTAAAAAAAAAAAACGCTTTGAATGTTTCAACTGTAAGTTAATAAATCGTCACTTTTCCTCCCCCGAACTCAGAGTGAACTGTTAATCTTACGGAATTTCAAATTTTCATATGGTCTCGAGTATTAAAGATACATGGTTTTCCCGTTCACATGGCCCATCGTTCGCGATAAGGACGCAAGTTTCTATTTCCGAGCGTATAACACTGTGGATTGAAATAAACTGTATGTTGATATTGGATTTGAGCTCAGTTTAAATTAGAAATTTTTTTAACTCAGATGATAATCTCGGCGCAGTTTACGTATGAAAACCTCTAGGGACCGGAAAAACTTTGGGGCGGCCCCCTGTCTAATGCCCGGCAGGGTCACTGTAAATAGCGTCCCATTTTCTATGTAAATTCCAGCACAGGTATTTTTTGTATACATACTCGTATGTCAATTGCGGTCTAAATATTTACACGTATGTTAAGTGTGAGGATATTTTTGCTAAATCGATATTTTCCTTCCATTTTTCAGACTTGGGGATGAACAATAATTAACAATATTTATTTTAATATTGCAGGTATGGTTAAACAAATTGGTTTTTCACTTGCGTTATACTTATGATTAAAAACGTACTAATCATTAAAAACTAGTAATTAAGTAACCAATAAAAATGTGTACGATCATTTCCGAGCACAAAGCTAGCCTAAACTAATAATATTTTTAGATTCTGAGTGGAGCGAGGAAGCTAGTACGGTCTTACAATGGTGTTTATTTTATTATTATTTTTTTATCCTGTATACAAAATTTCTACCAGAAGGAGTCCTTCGATTTAAACATATCGTATCTTATCTTTTAGCAAATTGGATCAAGATGGTACTTTAAAGAGATAATTTTTCGATTTTCTCAATAGTTATTTAAT
>WHPZ01573244.1:0-10924 GCA_016617965.1 Macrosiphum rosae | reverse complement strand
TATACAATGAAATTATTACTAATAATTTACACCAAAGCATCCATGATAGTGAAAGTGAAGAATCTTCTATAAAATCTTCTGTAAGTTTTACTCTCAAATAGACTCTTATAGGAATTTTAATCGATTTTAAGTTTTTCCATCTCAATCACTATATAACCCAATATTATATTGATTTTATGGAATCAAAATAAGCAATATTATTACATATTCTATGAGTATTGAGTAGGTATACTTGAAACGTTCTAAAGAAAAAATAAATCAATGTTGTAAGTATATGAGGCAATCTGGACATTACTGTGGACCGAATTCAAAAAATTACACCGGAATAAAAATCTCCAACCTAGGTATTAATGATAAATCCTAATAATTCTTATAGTCCTGGCTATGAAAATGTTTATTTCATCTGGTCCTGGTTATAAAATGTAGTTATTCACAAACCATTCACCAGTCACCACTCACCACTCACCACTGCACTCTCGCGCGACCGAGTGTCTGTCGGGTGTACACATATAAGTACTTCAATGGTATACCATGGTATACACGAGATTAACACGAAACCAGATACAATAATGTATTATATTATTATGCCGTGCGCACTTGTGCGTTCGCGGTCGAACACGCGATTATACGCAGAGAATATAACACTATACAACTCGCGGTATACTGCACATAGCACGTATTGTAATATATATTCGCGCATCACCTACTCTACGTAACTATAATAATAATATATAATATTAGATATATGCACGTAAATTATGACGTGTACCGCATAATAATAATATTATATTAAAAGGATATGTCGGAGAGCGCCGTTCGTTTTCTGCTGTCTCCACGCCCGCGCGCTACATATAGGTAAAGATACAAAATGCGTTCACGGGAAATAATTCATTTTCATGTTTTTTACTGGGTATTAGAGTAAAACAACCGTCATTACAACAATTTTAGACAATAATATTGTCGAGGGTATGTGATATAATGGTTTTTAAAAATATTCTCTCCAAACAATTTTTTGTGTTCATGTGTATTTACATTTTACAACATTTTTTTTTTTTAAGTCGATTACACTGTAAAATAATAATATGAAACCGAATCATGTCAAACACTTCAAAATATTATCCTCTTTAATTTTTTTTAATGGTGATTTTACTCTAATAGCATGAAAAAAATCGATTTTCATTTTATATAGGTAATCCACGTTTGCTGGGCGCGGATCAGAGAGAGAGAAAACAAATATTGCGCTGATATCCTCCCTGCAGCGGCAAGAGGACAATCGCTATACAAAAAGGTTGTTTTTAGGCCTAATCATCTGAAAAAATTTTAGGATTTAGGTTGAACGAATTTTAATTTTTAAAACTGATTGAATTCATTTGCAAGGCAACGACGTATACCTACCTATATCATGTTATAATTGAAACATTTTTTTATAATTTGGTTTTTCAACTGAAAAAACAATAATTAGCATTTATATACTATAACTGCAGTATTTTGAATAAAAAATTCACCTTCTAAATGTCTACAGTAGTACTATCTGCTAATGATTAAGCCATAATGGCATACATTTGGGTAAATTCTAGTTGCTTGAAGCGGTGACAGTAGGTATATAGGTATTAGGTATATTAGTATAATAGGCCGTAAGAAAAAATCCATTCCATCGATAAAAAATGAATTTACAGGATAAATAGGATTTTATATTTTTTTGTTATATTTAAAACTATGTATGTTGTTGCATTTTCTCCGAATTTTGTATAAAATTCACTAAAAAAATACATTTCAAAATACTCAACAATTTTTTATTTACAAAAATTTTTTTGAAATTTGAGTTTTTGAAATCGGAGTCCAAATCTTTGAAATAAAATAGGAACTTTCGAAATTTGATCATTTCAAGTGACTTGAAGTGACCTATAAAGGAATTTTTTTTTTTATAATAATATTATATATTATATCAACGAAATCTGTATAGAAAAGTAATGGCAGAAATCAAATGAGTTAGGGGGATGACTTTCAATCACTTCCGCAATGTACGCTCGGGTATTAGGATTTATAATAGTAATAATAATAATAACTACCTAATATAATATATATAAATCTGTGGTGGCTGCTCGTTGTGCTCGAAACTCCTCTGCGGTGGTGGGTTCGTCGGTGAGGTAAATTTCCGACTGAGGAAATCCGTGAAATTATTAACAGGCTTCGTAAGCCTTTCGGGGCCATAAACTTTGCTCCGGCTCTCCACGTCTATACCCTGAGATATATATATTATGTGTGTGTGCGAGTAAGAGTATACTGCAGTTATATATTCCGCCTTGTTCTTCAACTTCTCTTCGATATATATAGATATATAATATTATATTATATAATCCGTCACGTGGTTTATTAAATTTCGGAGCACCTTGGCTTAATAACTATATATAAGACCCTGCTTTATTATACACAAGGTGATTCACTAAGCATGTTCACCCCCGTTTTTAAATTTAATAATAATTTATAAAAAATTTTGACTTTTAGAATTTTCAAATACATAGGTACTTAGTCAAAAACCATATTTTTAAATTGTCTTATATTACTAATTAAGGGGTGTCCTGTGGTGATACAAACTTCTATTTTTCAAATGGGTTCAAACCCATTGTTAGGACTAAGGACCTATTGTCCTTAGTACCCAAAGATAAATAACTCAAAAACTACTTGTTTAAATTTTAGTGTTGATACGCCAAAATATCAGTTGCACTCGACGTAAAATAGCACACCTATGGTACAAAGAGGGACATTTACCAACAAGGGAAAGTTTAGAAGCGAAAATTTTTTTTTTAATTCTTTCTTTGTTAAATTTCATTGTATTATAACAATTGAAAATATTTTTATTTATTCCTATAATATTATGTAAATTTTTTTTAAATTTTCTTAATTTAACGCTAATACTATATCCGCGTCAACGATGACTTGTCGTCACATATTCCCCTATTTTACGCCTGGTGTGGTATTGTGGTCGTATTTACCTATACTATGTTGAGGGCTGCAAATGGAGCATTTTCTCTTTGTAATTCGGGTGGGAATCGGTATAAAAGGAGGGTAACTTTAGGAGCAGCTGGTATATGCCCATAATATATGTACCTACTACCTAACCTATACATTGAGGTATACATCAATGGAGCTCCTCCCTTCGCTCTTGGAAATATACCCTAGGATTCTATACTGAAAAAAATCAACTTAAGTCTTAATAAAAAGCGCATGAAGTCACATTTTCTGAGTTTTACATGAAACCGATTTTTTTTTTCTGGACCTATACCTTTAATATGTATATTGTCCCCTTTGACTTTTTATTCAATCCGGGCCATATATACAATAAAGAAATCGTGCCTTTGCGAAGTTGAAATATTTTGAACGATGTAACATGTGTAACATCTCTATATATATATACCTAGGGTTAATACTCGATTTTTAAAAAATGTCACTTATAGTTCCTTTTTATATATTATAAATTATAATCGAACGGCCATGATATCCCGTTCTGAAAAGTTCTTCTGCCGAAAAAACGTTCATATAGAGTATGGTACTCGCGTATACTTGTTACGCACTTACGTGTAGTATAACGAACGCACCGCATGATCCTCTGATTATTAAACGCTGTATTATATTTTATATATATACATAATGGGTGTATTACGGGTGCATATAATGTATAAAAGCTGATAAATCGTTTCGAGGGCCGACGCGAACAAAAGGACTGCGCATGCAATCAAGAGTGCGCAGTTGATGATAAAATTCTTTATACCCGCCATTGTGTGTAAACGCTTAAACGTGTGTTTTAATTATTTCAATTATTATTATTACAGTTTATACTATTTTTTTTTTCAAATTAAGACAGACCTGGAATGCAATTTTATACGATTACCTACCTATAATTATAGGTACCTATGTATAATAATTATATGTGCAGCCACATTTTTGTTCTAACACGGAATAAATACACAAATATATATACCTACCTACCAATATATATAGGCAATTTTATACAGTGTGAGCTGTTTTATACTTCTTTCGCCTTTATTTGTTCAGCTTGTCGCATGTTCGACGAGTGACTATTATAATAAACTGCAGCGACCTGTCCGACTCGTATTATAGGTTAGGCTAGGTTCCTACATGTATCAAACGCTTTAACGCACTCGAGAGTTAAACAACAATTTGACATAAAGAACTGGCGCACAATACACTTTAATTTGTACGGATTTTGTTTTGTCTTTAAAAGAAGCGATGACTGTCGAAATATAACGAAAATAATAATAATAACCAAATAATTTAATAATTATACGTTTAAATGTTTTATAGGTACGTCTAATATTATATACACGTATATCGCGTGAACAATATACATAATCACAATAGGCACGATATTAAGCATATAAATATTGATTTAAACATATTTAAAAATCTATTAATGCGATTGTTTCGAAGATGAAAGTGTTAGGTAACTCTCCAAGTGTTATGCAATAACGTGGAAAAACTTTCAAACTCCACAGAGGTCCGTGTATTATATATTATCATAAATATTATATAGGTACAATACTTATATAGCGTATATTATTTATTTAATTATGACTACATATACTGCATAGTGCATAGTATATTTTGTATTTTCAAAATAACTATATTTCACTTTACCGATCGTTATGTTTAAGTATAACAAGTAAAATAAAATTATTGATTTCATTTTTTCAATATAAATGAAATATTTTAAAAGACAAACGCAACTGGCAATTTAAACTTTCATTTACATCGTGTATACGACGCAATGCGTATCTATTATAGGGTAGTGCTATTTTCTATATAATATTGTTGTTGTAAAAATACCTCTCGGTGACGAACATTTTTCAGATAGTGATATTATAGTGCATAGTGGATGATACTGTCAACTATATTATATGTACATTACGTTGGAGTTATAGGCCTTGTGCAGTCGGATTTTCCGTCAGAAGCTATACCACCTTTAAACCGGTTACTGTATGTATGTACAAAAAAGGCATCGTGTAATGAGCATAAACCGCAGAAGTAGGCATAGGTATTATGCATTGCATCAAAAAATACCGAGTGAGCACATTGTGTGCGTTGGCTGTAACTCATGAAAGCGCATTATAATATATACCTACCTAACCATCATAGGACAAGGTTAGGGGTAGTCAGTGGTCAGTGTAGGAAGTATTCATAGCATACTTTAATATCATATCTATAGACAACTTACAGACAATTTAATATATTTTTATTGGAAAAAAAAACATACCCTGTGATTGATGTTCACTGTAGTTTACAATATAATAATGATAATAATAACATGCACTATTATTGTATATATCAACAACTGCAGTTATCAGCTATCTCGGTAATTTATTACAGAATAGTATATACTTTCTGTGGCTTTCGTCGTATCGTAAAATGTATAATTATATCTACTTATTAAATTAATTATTATGTATATTATACATTTATACAATATAATATTACGGGTCTTTTATTATCAATTTATTTTACCTAAATTATAATATTATTAATAAGAAATATATGTACTACTTTGATAATTATTAATTTATGTGTATGGTTTTTTTTTTAAGATAAAATAAATTAGGAATTACCCAAGTTTATTTGTCTAATGACAAGGAATTGGAGAAGGAAAATTATCTTTGGGATAAAACGTATGTTTAAATCATAAATGTAGTATAAATAAAATATAATATGTGACTACTAAAACTCTGGCAAAAATATCTGAGGACGACTATTATAATATAACATATAATATCATAATAATATTAACATTATATATTATATACTATTGCGCTTTTCTCATTTAATGTAAACTACGAATTTTGTTTTCCATTCAACACGTGCGTTTAATAGGCAGTGTTTATCTTCGCACCACGCGAGCCGTTCTCACAAGAGTGTTTCGTAAAAATACGCGTTTAAATTTATAAAAAATAAATAAAAAAAAATTGGAAACGATAGTTGTATAATAAATAACCTCGGGGCGTTTTAAAATACAGTCAACAGTCGATTTTGACCACACGCGTGATACGGAGAAGCGTTCACTTACACTCTCATGTACACATGATAATTATAATATTATGCAGAAAATTAATAGAATATAACCGCTACGATTGTTTTAAACGTAAGAAGAAGTAGAATAAAAATAAAAATTGTGTAATATAACGATTAAATAGTAAATATTTTTTTTACCCACGACTCACGACGTGTGTACGAAGGAAGTTTAATATAATATCGTGTGTCCGCACACGTCCGTTGTACAGGTCTACATCATCATCGTAATAGTAATAATAATATGAAATATCCTTTCACCGCGTACTTACCTATAATGTGGATTGAAAATTTTAATAGAAAAACTCGAATGATAACGGTGATAATATATTATACCTACCTATGAGAATACAATCGTGGAAATCAATCGTAACCAAATGTTGAAGGAATCTTATGATGCACAGAGCGCGTTTTATTTTATATTATTAGGTATATCATATTATAGATAGGTCTGCTGTCGGTACAAAAAAATACTCTTATCTCTATAGGAAAATAATCACCTCCCAACGTACCTACCTACGTGTATACAGCAACAAGTCAAAGTGATTTATATTTCGTATACATACAGAAACGTTTACGCAATACGTACATACGTAAATACATATAATATACCTACTTAGGTACATCGACAGTACTGCTGCTGATAATGTCTAATGAGATTGCAGTTATCCACACGATAACTGACCCCATACATATATAGGTAATATGCGTCGATAAGGTCGTCCTCAATCGCTATTAAATCATTATTCGTCACTACATACTATACGACGTCTTTGACTATAATATATCCATCGACCTGCAAACACGCCGAGTAGCACTATATAGGCAGAGGTGAGCGAGTTAATGAAAACAATCAACTTGAGTTAGTGCGGTTACGTCAACGTTAAGAACGTTAAACTACAAGTTAATAGTCGTCATAACGAACGATGTAATATTAAACTCTAAAAGTTTAAAGTTACAATATAGACTTAAGTATTAACATAACCCAGTTAAGTTTTGCATTTGTCACAACCACCTTCACTGGGACACACGTAATAATTACGTAGTGATTGAGGAACTTTAAATTATTTTGAATAACAACTAAATATTTTGTCAAAAATGCATTCTATACGTCTGTACTATCCTATCTTATTCCACGCTAGGTAGTTGTAGTGGTTTAGCAAATTACACGTTTGTGGATTATGTCAACTATTTAAATAGCTAATTGATACACTGCGATTAAACAAAAAATAATATAATTAATGCATTTTTACAACAGTCATATAGATATTATCATTGATTATACATGACATTAACTAAACGTGTTATTTTGAAAACAAACTGTTAAAGCTTGGTATTAAAACTGATTATTTTACTGTCGAGCTATTAAGTTAATCAGAAAATATTAACGGACTAGTTAAATTGAAAAAGTTTTAAAATATAAATACCTTTTTGACTTAAATTAAACTTTTTAACTATATAGTCAATGCCCACCTTAGTGTCAATAATATGTTTAAGAAGCGTATAACACTGCGAACAGTCGGTCACATCAATGCAGTTGTAAATTATGACACAATAATAATAAGAGTAATAATAATAATATCGTACCACGCGCGGTACTACGGCCATCGCTCGCTGGACAGCAGCTGTGCAGCGGTTCTCTATATTATCTCGACCGGTCGGTGGACATACAATATTATATATAAATAAATAAACGTACGAGTATAATCGTTATGTACTAAGCATACCAGTTGTAGTTGATTTAATGGTGAGTTATGGGTATGATGATGTCACACACAATGTCGTATGATATCTTGACCTACGATACTATGCAGCCGGTTTCGAGGCGTCATTATTGTGGTCAGTCGTGTTTCTATACATTATATATGTTTTTTAAATAATAATAATAAAAATAACAAAATACCTACGACGTATTCCATCGATGTTGATTATGGAGGGACAAACAATGTTTTGTTGTTATTGTGCATTACTGCATTTGTACTGTGTCGTTTATGAATTGATTTTGAAATATTACTGTTCATCATAAAAACTCGCACATTTTATTATAATATATTGTACAAGCCTAGTATGACAATGTAATTTACATATTCACGTTACGAGCCTACACGACCGAACAGAGATAAAAAACATATTTTTCATAGCCGTCCTATGTAAATGATAATATTTAGAACTTTTATCACAGACCGTACAATGTATAATATTATGTATTTATATTTTATACTATACACATTATATTATACACAGAGTGATTCGTTAAGTATGCTCACCCCCATTTTTTCATTCATTAAAATTTAATTTAGTCAAGTTCTGATTTTTGGAATTTCCAAGTATACTCAAGGACCGTATTTTCAAACACTCAGATTTTTAACATAATTTAAGGAGGAGTGTCCTATGCCGATACAAACCCCTTTTTTAAAATGAGTACCATTCTTTTTTACTGTATATAATTATATGAAACAGATGTTTTTCTTACAGATGTTGATGTATCTAGCTAAATTCATAATAACAGTTTTTGTGTTATTTAACTTTGTGCACTAAAGGATTATAGATATATATTATAATACTGTTATAGTATTGGAAGATATGGCTATGGCTATGATGATTTGAAAATTATAGTAATAGTAATTACTAATTAATATATTAATTTATATCAACATTTTATGTTCGGTAAAAATTTTCCGATTATAATTTAATAAGTAAGAAAGGACTTAGAGGTGATCCTGCTTGGTGAATCACCCTGTAGGTATATATAATATATGAATTATTGGAGAATACCAAAACAAATTGAAAACGGTATCTGAATTAATATAATATTTATAACGTATTAAATTACGTGTATGACGTTTGTACGACCGATTTCGCTATACGTGTTATGGTTATCAAAGTTTTTCGAACAGATTAATTTACACTATACGAAATATTTTCGTTTACCCGAAACACGTATTTCGATAAAATTTGATTATTCAGAAATAATTGGACGACAAAACCTATCCCCGTTTAAAATAGTATATTATTATAGTCATTGTTCGAATATTTCCAAAGTAAATATTTAACGATGTGTGTTGGTTACAATAATAATAATAATAATAATAAACGTTACCATTATTATATATCGGGTAACGTGATTTACGATGTATATATTGTGTGCTCATAAAATATATATTAATTAATAATAAAAACCATTCAAATCGGAGTAATCGGACGCGTTATTGAATCGACGTGTAATCGATTCACATTGTATTATTATTAATTCACGATCGGGCAAAATGTGCACACACGAGTTACTCGAGATAAAAAGATTATCAAATAATAAACGACTACGTACCTATATTGTGATTAATTCGCGTGATACGTATACCACCTACCTACATAATAATATAAAGCCTATATACGAGTATCCGATAAAAAGCTTAAACTTAAGTAATTGTATAGAAATGTTCGATATACTTAATACCCTTAAATGATGACGAAGACGAGAGAATGCTATCAAACTATAAGCCACGAGAACACGTTATTAAGCAATACATATATATACACATAGGTTTACGCGCACCTACACCATTGAATATACAATTTTCCAACGAAATTACAACGAACGATTATCATTTTGTAACAATTTTATGTGAAACGCTCCGACGGGTGCGAGAATACGATTTATGTGCGACTTAAACACGAGACGACTATCGTAATAGTATAGTCTTAGGGCCGCCCGGAAGTTCATAAGCTATACCAACATGTGTCCCTAACGACCCGAACATTCATGACCTTAATACAATATAATAATAATATATAATGCACTCGGAAATAAAAATAAGGACAAAAAGTTTTATACTATCTTAATAATTGTATTAATATTCATTATTCAAAACTGTATACCTACACATTACGATAAAAAAAATTCTGTTGTATTTTAAATAAGTACCTACGCCACAGTAAATTTACTTAAAGGTAAAGTTTTTATTTTTTCAAATCGTAAAAAAGACGATTTATCGAGGCCAAACAGGTAAAAAAAAAAATAAACACAAAAATACGCGATTTCCGTTAAAAGTATAAAATACGTCCAAATAGTACCTACCTATCACTAATGTGTATTTAAAAATCGACGGTATAATATATGCGAAATTTAAAAATACGGTGCGAAAACACGTTGAGATTGTGTGTCCTAAATCCTCATTCTCGTAGTATTGTGTAAAATAACGTTTTATACTATTCGGTTGTGTTGGATGTTTTTACGTTTATCTAATTATAATGCGTCTAAGCTAATGGAAATATTTTTTGCCATTCTTTGTTAAAACGTTTATGGACCTATATCTTAGTCTATAATAGGTACAGGGTGAGTTCGGCACTAAACGTTATGGTGTTCAACCCTCCCCCCCAATCAAGAAGTTTGTTGAAAGTTTTCACTGTAGTATATGGACATATGGTGATATTTTTGTATAGGTACTTAAATATATATTATAAATAGTGCTGTGAATTTAGTGCATTAAAAACCTTCAGAAAAGCACTTACAATTTCATAAAATGCATTAAAATTTTAAAGAATGTAGTGCACCGTACGTATAGCTATAGTCAGGAAATCATAATTTAAAAAATATAAAATTCTGTCAAGCGTAAAATGTTTCAAATTAAAAATATTATTAATTAAATACGATATGCGTACAAGATGTGTAAAATATAATTAACACAAAAATAATCAAAAATACTTCATAAAATGTTTGTAAAAAGTTTTAATTATGACGCAGATGATTAAAAACATCTAAAAAAAGTAATAATACTGAAAAAATTGCAAGATTAAAGTTTAAAAATTGAATTTACTAGTAGCCTGCAGAAGGTACCCACCTATAATC
>WHPZ01573234.1:0-21510 GCA_016617965.1 Macrosiphum rosae | reverse complement strand
ACCAAAATCGATTTTTTGGAAAACCGATTTTGTGTAAAAATTCCCGTTTTTCCTTAATTTTTATGTTGTTTTTCCCGGCGCTTGTGAAAACTACTGGGAAATTTTTGACCCCCCCCCCCAAAGAACCAACTAGATTCATTTTCCTATCAGAAAAGCTACTGTTGAAGAAAATCCAAGCACTTTTACTGTCCTAAAACGTGATGACAAACACAAAAAAAAATTAAAAAAATTAAAAACACACATCATTGTAAAATCAATACATCCATTGTTTTACTCAGAATCTAAAAGTCTTAACCTGGAAGTATAAAATTAGCACTGCAGGTCTGCAGTATATAATACGAATCGAAACACAAATCAATAATCATTGTTCAAAATGTTCAAATATTATATGGTTTAATATACTATTATAATTTATAACTATGCGTATACATCATTGATAATGGTCTTGAAAAAAAAAAACGGGCCCGAAATCCTAAGGTACGCTATCAAGTACCACTCCCCCCCCCCAATCTTATTGTGTCTTGCCTGATGTTTTTTTTCCCCATTAGGCCACTTTGAGCCGATTATATATCGAAAATTATATAAAACTATAAAAAAAATAATGATAAAAAAAAAAAACCAAAAACCAAAAATTTTCAAAAACCGTTCTTGATACCGATAAATTTGAAAAACCTTTTTTGAAACCGAAACAAAAAAAATTGAAAAACCGATCTTAGAACTTAAACCAAAACCATAAAATGTAGAAAACCATTCTCAAAAACCGAAACCGTAACCGTTAAAATTTGAAACGGTTTCAAACCTTGCATAGGATACATGGATACATAACACAACAAACTGGTCCTTATCCAGTTATTTTACAATTTTAATCAGAGATATTTGTCAACATTAGAATATTTATATTTTCATGTATTTTGGGAGAACCAGATCTTGTGCAAAATATTTAAAAATTTCATTATTTTAAGCAAGTAATGAGTATTTTAAAATTTGTACATCTATAAAAATACTCATAACTTGCTTTAAAATTAAAATATATTAAGAAGCCCATGTAATTCCATGGATAAATAATCTCATCTTTAAATTTTACAGAACATTTTGTTCTAGTGTACTTGTGTAGGTAAGGAGATATTTGACATGTTAATAAAACTATTTAATTAACTTATGAACAAAAATGTGAATTATTAATAGAAGCCTAATTTATGTAAAAGTATTATAATTTTATTTTACTTCAAAATAGTTAATATCTTACATTATAATATAGAACAGAAATAGAACTATAAATTATTAATACTTTTATCTATAATATTAAACGTATAACATTACCCGTAAGTATATACCACAGAGGTGAAAACTGATAACAGTGCAATTCTATTTTGAATCACTTAGATGTTATTGTGTCAATATACTTGTACAGTATTTTATTTTGAGTAATAGTATATTCAAATTTATTATATTCGGTTTGTAATCTCTACTATTTACCTTTGTTTTATCGTACAATAAATGTTTTGATTTCACAATGGATGTGTATGTGTTTGTCATTACCTCAGCACATTATATGAGATATAAGTAGTAAAGTAGGTAGTATGCATAGAGTAATAACAGAGAAAAGGTGGTCAAATAATTGAAAATAATTAACCCAAGTTAAGAGATCACAAGATCTATATGTTATTAGTTAACACTTAACAAATCATAAATTTAACTCTGCCTTAAAATTGAATATGGAAAACAATTTATTAGATCTATTAAAATCTTAGATAATTTATAGATCTCATCTTGGGTTTGGTTCAATAGTCTGGTTACCTATATAGTTTTATCACATTTATGGGTCTTTTTGAACATGTTCAACATAAATTCTTAAAATTATTGTGTTACAAACTAAATGTTCCCTTTATTTCAAATAACTTGTATGATATGTGAATAAGTGAATTGGGTTTTATATCTTGTGAGGTAAAACGAGAATTTGCAGATTTTATGTTTATTTATGATTTGTTAAATGGTCATATTTTTTCCCAAGATCTGCTTTCTATGATTGAGTTTAAAATAGCAAATCACCGTTTAAGAAATTCAAACTTATATAACTACTGTTGTACCTACTGTTGTATAAAAATAATTATTAGCAAATCTTATTAGTGATCACGTGTATTTTTTCTTTAACGTGACGTATTGTTTTTAATAGAAATGTACCTACCTATATTTAGCCTTTAACTAGTTAAACTCATTTGTAAATCATTTACCATTATTATGTTATTATTGATTAAGGGCCCGTTTTACAATCATAGTTTATAACTCGGTTACGCTTGAACCACTGATTTTACCGGCCGAATTCGGAGGTTTAACCGGAGGTTCAACTATTGCAACACGGACCCTTAGTGTTTGTTTCTTTGTTACTATTATCATTTACCTACCGTTGTTAAATTATTATTATTTTGTATCTGTTTTTAATTATTATTGTTTTAATTTTAGTTCTTACTGTAAAATACTTAAAAAATGTAAACCTGATATTGCTCACATAAAATGGTTATTTCTTCTTTATTATAAATAAATAAAATATCTGAAAGTGAAATACTTAAAGAATTCTTAAAAAAAAAAAAAAAAAATGAAAGCATAATATTATTGTAATAATTACCTACAAGCAGGCTACAAATGTGTAGAACATATTTTGGGCAATATGGCTCAGGAAAAATTATATAAAACAATTGATTATAATATGTTAAATATGTACATTTGTTTAAAAACAGGCATGACTTTAAGAAATTTTGTCTCATATTAATATTTCTATATAAATATGTTTACCATTATTACTTATTCAGTAAATAATTCTAAATAAATCACTTTTTTTAATTACCGATACAACAAGTAGGTATCTACCATTGAATTAAAACTGTTTAAACAACAGTGGTAATCCTTATTGATGTGATTACCTACTTCATAGGTGACAGTGCCATAGTGGACCACATTTTTTTAAAATCTATAACATGAAAATGTGGCATGATTAATCCTCGTATATGTTTGGAAAAATTAGAATTTTTGTCAGAATTCAAATTGAGTTAATTGTTGTGACATATTGTTGTAATTAGAGTTGAGGTATTAGTCATTTTCAAACCATAATAGTACATATGTGTATTTAGATTTCGTTATAATATGATTTGTTTACCTATAGGCAGACGCGTAGCTAGGACATTTTTAGCGGGCTGTTTTAATTTTATATTTACCTACATATTATAACATGTGGGAGGCTTTACACACAACATTTTAGTCATCAATCTTTATATTAATAATATCAAATATGAAAAAGAATCATATACTACAACATAATTTGAAGAAATCTTAAACATAAGGTACATACATACGGCAGATGGAAGTGTATTTCAACATCCAAAACACCTTGCTGATCACGCCACTGTAGGTACCTAAGCATTGTTATTGACAAAAGTCAACAAACATTAAGTCGAATTTGATTTTATCATTTTAATTCCAATCAAAGTAATAAAATCAAGTATTTGCTTAATAAATTTGTGTGTACCGACACACACAATATGTGTTTTATTTATAGAATCATTACAGTACCATCTGGTTGAAATGCATGCATCTATGACATTAAAAGTAAGACCATTGTTTTGAATTTTTTTTTATTAATACAAGTTTAATTAGGTATCAAACATTTAATTTATAATTCACTATATTAAGTCGCTGTATCCAGCTCCTTAGCTAGATACACAATATACTGATATACATAGCAAAGCAAAGAACTCGTTACATAAAATCTAATAAAAATAAAATTAATGTGTCACATGTAAAAAATATTACTTGAGTTCCAGTCGTCAAAATCTGGGTCGGGCATGGGACAACCGTTTTCTTGTGCGTAAACCAGACAGTCCTTGTGACCGTTGAACGCGGCACGTATCCAGGGTCCACGGGCACCAGTTCACCCGTGCGTAAATCAGGCACTTCTTTTGGTCGTTCAATGCCGCGTTGCTGCACGTGTTCTCGTCCCAGGGGCACCCGGTCACCCGGGCGTAAACCAGGCAGTCTATATTATGACCATTCAATGCGGCGTTGCTACACATCTGCTCGTTCCAAGGGCACCCGTTTTTCCGCGCGTATACCATTAAGTCCATGCGACCGTTCAACGCAGCGCTGCCGCAAGTGTCCACGCTCCAAGTGCAACCGTTTTCCCGTGCGTATATCAAGCAGTTTATGTGACCGTTCAACGCAGCATTGCTGCACGCGTGCTCGCGTTCCACGGGCACCCGTTTTCCCGGGCGTACTGTAGACACTCTAGATACCCCGATTTCGCAGCCCGGTCGCATACCTTATCATCCCAAGGGACGCCGATTTCATGAGCGAGTTTCAGGCAATTGTTGTGGCCGTGAAACGCTGCCTCCTCGCATATGGTTTTAAACCTCTTGTCGTTGATGGCGATCAGCGACCTGCTGAATATGGTTTGCCTATCGTTGCCCGCGTTTCGGTTTTTGTCAATTTTAAATATTTCGAATAGCAATTTGCAACAATATCGCATATTGATATCCGGTACATCCAGCAGGTCGTACTTGTCACTCTCGAACTTGTTACAAGCGTAGTAGGTATGCTGTTTTCAACAAGCTAGGTAATTCATACGTTCTCTCGTTGTCCATAGCAGCAGTCCGCCTGTAATGTTAATTGTAGGTACAGTAGTGTCTATAATACGTGAAGGTGTTATAATTACATTGATATACGAACAGTAAGCAAACACAGGAAAATTCGAAATTCACTCAAACCCTTTAAGAATAATTATTATTAACGGTTAAATGATAATACTAACAAATAAGTAAGATGTATTTTGACTGGATTTAATGCGGGAATTGTCCGCCGGGACCACAAAGAAGTCCTATTCTTTAAACAATAAACGCTATGTAGTGGTATATACACATTAAGAACGAATGTAGTTATTACTTCCCTAACGATTTTTTAAAACATTTTTTTGGAAATGTTAGTATTTGTGTGCTAACTTGTTGGTGAAATCAGAATTTACCTATCTTAGGTACTTTCTTTGTATGTTATTGTTATCAAACCTCGTAATAATTAATTACCTACAGGTTTTACGTGGTTTATTAACAATAACAAAAAAATTAAGTAAGATAGATAAATTCAGAATTCACCAACATGTCGAGCATAAAAATATCAATATTTCATAAACAAAAAAATTCAAAAAAATGTAAATTCTTAGTATTTTAAACTCAAAACAAGATTTTTTTTAAAAATCGGGCATTTTGAAGTTTTTCGACTATAACTTACAAATTAAGTTCGATCAATTTTTTTTTAAGTACCATCAAATTAAGCATGCGAAAACACACATTTTGAATAATACTTTATCAATATTCCTTTGCTAATATTGATATTTATACAATATTGTTGGCATGTAACACATTATTTAAATAATTTTGTATTTAAATATTTAATAGTCTCTTATAATATACTATTTAAATATTTAATAGTATATAATAATACACAATTTGATAGGTAGGTTACATTTTAAAAGGAAAATTAATATCTAAAATATAACACCAAATTTTACCACTATTTATTTTTTTATTTATTTAAAGAATCGGTCTTCTCAGCGCTCCCAGCGGACAATTTCCTTATTAAATACCGTCGAAATACCACTCAAAAATGTCTTAATCAAACATAATAAGTGACTTCACCGTATTATCTACATCGTGGTTTAGATTTAGAAGACAAAAATATTAGGTAATGTAATGAGAAAGACAGAAAGTTTTAAAATAAATGGTAAGAAATATTTAATCAGTGCTTTCGTCATTATTATCAGTTACTCGAAAACACATAATATTGGCATAGGTATTTGGGGACTTTTGTAGGTAATTTAGTTATAAGTTATAACCCAACATGATAAAATGTTCTATCTAGTACGATTGTTCAAAGGTGCGTCGAGGTGACGAGTGTGGATATTTGGAATGATATGACTGCTGTCCGGCGGCAATACGTTAATGACAATACTGTGTACCACAGATGGCGCAGTCCACGGAAGTGCCATCGGTCAGCCGAATGGGCACGTCCAAACGACTGATTTCTTGGCAGGATATTAAGGAATTGATTGTCGGTATGGACGCTTAGGTGTTTTTGTGGTTTTGTCGACGTCCCGCGACGGCCACAACCTGGTCGCTACGTGACCGAACGCCATCGTCGAGCCCTACTAAGTATCCGCCTCGCGCCACCCCGGGTAGACCGCATACCACATATAACCGTACCAGAAACGGCAGCTGACCATACTTACCTGGCGTGGAGGTCAACCGTGATCAAATGGGCGGTTCCTCCAGGGCGAGACTTGTCCATTGCACCATGGGATGGGTTGACCCCTGCGAGTATCCCTTACGTGGATACCTCGGGCGCACAATTTTTGGTATTTGGGACTGCGTACGCGCTGTCCCTTGAATTATAATGAGAATACTAATAAACTAAGGGATTTAGTAAATACATGATTTCTCCTTTAAGAACTTAAGGTATCTATGATTATTATAGCAACTGATATTTTATGCTCAATAAAACGTAACTCAAATGGATATTATAATTTTATGTTGGTCTAGCTTGTACGTCATGTAGGCAATAATATACGCTTTGGAAAGTATAATAATGTATCTACACTCCTAGTATATAATATTATGTTGATGTACACGCATTATGTATATGTTGTTGATACATTCTGTAGATGCGTAGAGAACCGCCACACATTTTTCTCACGGATTCCAGTCAGGATCAGTTCCGGTGTCGTAGGTTTCTAATACAAGTAATACCCACAAATGTTCTTACTCCCAGGGTTCCTTTAAACAGTAATTTATGGCGTCGGAAATATTTTTCATAATAAATGGAAAAATCTAAAAGGATCATTAAGAGGACGGTACAACCGCATGTGTTGTCTCTGTCTTACAAATGTACAACACAGAAAAAACTGTTTTTCACGAGAAAGAGTTGAGAAGGCTACAGTCATAACTAAGAAACGATATTTTTACCACATAAAAAGAAGTACCTACTTTGGCTGAGCAATATAATTTTATTTTTATTTTTTTGGTATCGGAACTACAAAAAAAGTTACTAAAATTTAAAAAACATATACAATAATGGATTTTGAAACAGTAAGAACTTTTTTTTGTATTAGTGATATCAAAAATATAAAATCGTTATTGCACAGCCAAATTTCTCCTCCTTTTTATCTGTGAAAATGTCGTTTCTTAGTATTACTGTAGCCTTCTTGGTTCTTTCAAAACTGTTTTTTCCTTGTCGTCCACAGAGACAACACATGTGAGTGTAGCGTTCCCTTAATTGACTACTGTATTTCACACAAATTAAAATTTTAAACTGCTTATTGTAAAGTTGTTAACATCAGCGGAAATACCCGTGGTACGATTACATTAAAAATCTGAAATATTATAGAATATATTTTAGCTTCCAGATTAACTTATTTAATCATAACTTAATATTGGTTGGTAATATAGGTAGATTATATTTTTAACATTCAGTGAAAATGTTTTTTTTTTTAGTGTTACAGCAAAAATCAAATTCGATTTTGTCAAAAACTGATTTTGAATACAAATTCTCTTTATTCTTTAATTTGTTTTAGTTTTTATTTCGACGCATTTGAAAACTTCTAGGAATTTTCAATTTTGACCTATCGAATTCACCAACCGATTCACTTTGCCTCCAGAAAAGTTACACACATCATTGTAAAATTAATAGGTTCTTTCATCGGTCCGCACAGAATCTAAAAATGTTGATAAAATATTTAAGATACTATAAAAGATACTGTTGAAGAAAATCTGAGCATTTTTACTATCCCAAAACGTGATGACAGACAAAAAAAATAAAAAAACACATCATTGTAAAATCAATACATTCGCCGACCCGCTCTGAATCTAAAATTGAAAATTATTTAAAAAAAATATAAATATCCTTTTACTTCTGTAATATCAAAAATTACTAAATGATTTAAATAATTCATAGACGGTGAAAAGTTATTTAAATGTAAAAATTCAATAATACATGTCGGATTTTCTTATAAGTATAGTCATGTTTACTTATTTTTACAGTTCACTATCCATAACTAGTAACTACCATAATATGTGTTATATACAGTTACAATTTATATCATACAATATACTTAGTATACATATTTTTCATAAATATTACGAATCCATTCAACGTGACATTTTATGCTCGTGAAGACAGCTATTGAGTTGCTTGAGTGTAGATCCTTGACACTAAATATTCCCGTTAAAAATGGTCCTGTGCTATATTCGTATATTAGGCCCGAACCTCCAAATCCTATAAGATTTCTTTCTCCTGTAACTAAAGTTTCGAAATATTAGTAGGTATATATTTATTTTATAGTTTATACACATTACCTACACAGAAACATACAATTTATCACTGAATTACATTATGCTTTTATTATATTCATTGAACAAAATACTATATAATAGTTTATTCTGCTCAGTTATATAAATACCTTTAATAAATGAACTTTTGTAAAGATATATTATGGTTCTGAAGGCCTCAAATAATTAAAAATAAATAAAATAACTATAATATTTGGTTCTGTCTGACGTGGCACGATAATTTATTTATGTTTAACACTGCGTACGCTTTGATCTGCTTTACACCGTAGAAATTTGAATGAACCGAGAATGTAATGATATTTGTTCATAACTACTCTTTTTTTTCTGGTAAAAATAGTAAAGTTTTATGTTATTTTATCAAATGGAAATAGTCTATAAAACTGATGAAATCCAAATTATTTTTAGAAAATGTTACACAGCTGAGCTCCAACTCCGTTCAATAGAATACCTATTAAAACTATAAGAATCATTAGTTTTTTTTTACCCAATTTATAACCTGTGCAAAATTTATCTTTAGTCACGTAATTTTCAAATCCATCTGTGTACATTTCCTGACACGTTTCCCTGTCAATATATGGTAAAGTATATAATTTTAATATTGATTTATGTTGTCCATTGCCAATCATTTCGTTCATTCCCAGGCCAAACATCTATAAAACAGATTTAAAAAGTATATATTAAAATGGTTTAAATGTATTATTAAATAAAGGAAGGGTCTTACTTTTGAAAATATATAATATCTATAATAATACAAATATTCGCGCATAACATAGATTGTAGACATATATATATATATATTAGACATTAATATATTAATAATTAATATGAATACTATTTAATGTTAATTGACAATTATTTAGGGTTATAAATCTATCAATAACAAACAGTCAATTATTAATTAATATTTATAAGAAATATAGTAACTAATAAAATACTAAGCAATTCATGATTAGGTAGTTTATAAATTGTTGTAAATTAAGGTTTTAAATTAATAAAATTAATTTCACAATATAAGGATATTTGTTGATTATGTCACAAATATTGATAGATAGGGACTCATGTCCGTGCTCAAGGTGGGGGGGGGTTAAATAATCCCCCCTCCCCAATGACGGAAAACGTGGATATCAACCAAACACAGAAAGCATTATTTTCTACCCTTCGTCGAGTATAATTATTAAAACAATGATTTATATTTTATAGTATTGATAAAAAAAAAACACTTTTAATCAACTTACAAAATTAAGAATAAACATAAATATATAATATATAATATTTGCTAATTATTGGTGTATCTATTTAATTAAATATTTTTTTTCTAAGCTATATATTTTCCGAACTTGTTGTCGATAAATGAATGTAATTTAAACCTCCTAAATTACTTCGATGTAATTTAGAGATTCTTCTGGAATCCCGAATACAAATTTATGTTAAATAATATCAGGGCTAAATAAGTTTATCATTCCAATACTAAATAGTGAGTTGTGAGTAATTTGTAAACAATGTGATTACCTTTCCTAGATCTCCATTAGAAAGCAAATGTGTCGCAGACCAATCAATGGAAGCCGGTCGAACACCATTACTAACTACGACATTGGATGCTAACACGATGACAGAAATGTCATCAGCATAATGTCCAGATGGACCATCATAACTATCCTCCAGATAAATTAAACTGATCTAAAATTGTATAGTTTACATAGTATTATAATTATTGTTCTGGAAAAATGTTTAAATATCAAACATCAAAGTCAGTATATTATTTATATTAATTATTCACTTACGTAAATAACCTGTGTATATGTATTGTCTATTGAAGAAATATTGCTATTTTCTTTTCCAACAGCAGTTTTAAAAACATTATTTTCATTCTGTAAGATCTTCCTTCTTAACCCCTTTTTCCAAAAACAATGGGCAGCTAAAAACAATTAAAATACATTATTCATTTTTCACTAAATATTATGTACCTATTATATAATTATAAGTATTATTTTTACCGGAGACAACTAAGTTTGGAGCAATCAATGTTCCTCCACATACTCGGAAATAACGACCATAGTTATTAATTTTATATATTTCCACATTCCAAGGTGCTATTACAGATGGTTCTTTTAATCTATTCGAGGTTGATTCTGTACCTAGGGTATGTAATGGACAACCATCAAAAACAATATTTAAACACATAAATTAATATTCTGATAATTCTAGACTAAAATTAAGCTTAAAAACTAAAATTATGTATTGGCAGTTTGAAAGTATATAAATTGAAGCATCACAAAATTAGTTAAAATGATAAACAAATGTTTGTGTATGAAAATAATTTAACCAATTCGAAATCTAAGTTATTGAGTTCCAAAATGTTCGATTTGTTTTATACGACAGTCGACAGGTAAGTTTTAAAGTATTCTATACAACATTTTTTATCATAGTATAATTACGTGAAGTACAAGTGGTAAGTAGTTGACCACTCCATTTTGCATTTTTAAGACAAAGCAACTCATTATCAGCTTTTATTAATCCTTTTTCTCTTGGTGAATTATGTGCATTTTCAACTTTACATGATTGTGTTAATATTGTACCAGGTTCTGATGGCTTTGAACAATTTACATTAACTCCATTCAGTGAACATTTAATATCTAATACATCTGATACCATAGGAGTACACTTTTCTAGTATCATAAGGAAAATATGAAATTATAAATTATATATTATCCAATATAATAGGTATATTTAGCTACTTGTCTTGTATTGTCATTTGTGATTATCTCGTTAATATTGGTTTACATGACGTAAATCAATACAAATGTAAACTATTCAATACTTACTCAAGCACAATGTATCGGAATCAACTGATTTCCATTGTCCAGACTCCGAACATACCATCAATTTATACGGAACAGTTTTATAATATCCTTCTTCACAGTCCTCTTCAACAATGCGATAATTATTCACTATAGACCCACGTGATAGAGGAACGTTTTGAATCGTATCTTTATAAAAATACTTAGTACCCTCAATGTTCGGTATCACGCAAGTTTTTCTAAATGCAAATTAACATAACAATGATACCTATGTTAAACCCTTTCATTAACCACGTATTTCGTTACCATGTAGAAATAGATATAATTAAATAAGTGTAAATACTTTTGATTAGAAGATTGGTTTATAGACTCAGTTGGTTTGATTTTTGTATCTGGCGACGAAGTAGTTGTAGTTGCTGTAGTTTTCCATGCTGTAGTTTTCCATGGTGTAGTTGGCGATGATGTAGTTTTCCATGCTGTAGTTTTCCATGGTGTAGTTGGCGATGATGTAGTTTTCCATGCTATAGTTGTTGATGCTGTAGTTTTCCATGGTGTAGTTGGCGATGCTGTAGTCTTCCACGGTGTAGTTTTCCATGGTGTAATTGTCGATGCTGTGGTAGTTGATTCTGTAGTTGTCGATTCTGAGGTTGTCGGTTCTGCAGTAGTCGATTCTGTGGAGATATTTTCAGGATTTACTTCAGATTCTGAAGTTATCGAGGACGAACATAGTTCCTCATCAGAACCGTCTAAACATTGGGTCACTCCATCACATCTACCCTCTATATTTATACAAGCACCATATGTGCATTTGAATCCGTATGTTGGACACCTTTAATGTAAAATATTAATATTAGTTTATAGGTACCTAGTTATCATTTAAAATATTATTACTATTATTATTATTATTATTTATTTATTTATTTATTATAAATCAGTTATATTATGAATGCTTATATTTTTAACCATCTCAATCAACTCACGGGGTCGGTTCACATAGAACTTGTGTTTCATCAGATCCATCACTGCAATCTTGAATTCCATCGCAAGTAGTTGCAACATCAATGCATTGGCCGGATTGACAAGCGTACTCCGACTCTCTAAAAAAAAAAACTAAGTATGATGTATGCAATGAATAATATTTATTAAATACTTAATTATTCTTTCGTGATACCTACTTGGGGTAAATCTGTGTTTAATACGAGGCATATTCTTAAATATATTATTTAGAATAAGTGTCTAGATAAAGCACAGATATTGTTTTAAACATAAATAATAATTATAATACAAGCCGAGTAAAAACACCATTTTTTAAAAATGCTTTCATAAAATACTTGATACATTTATTTTTAGAAATAAATAAATTGTCCATGAGAAATAAGTTATCACTAAAATATAAACAATCACTTAACTACATTAATACTTAATCTAGAATTAGATTTAACATGATGTATACCTACTATTGCATTGTCAAAATATAAACATAATTTTGATTGAAATATCTACTTAACTGAATTAAGTCGCATAGGTACCTTAGTACCCTTAGTATTAACCTTCGTAAAAATGTAATTGCAATTTAAAAATTATCACAAATTTGTAATTAATTACATGCTTGAGTATTTGTGAAATTGTTATTACTTTCTATCAACTTATTTATAATGTCTAGGTGCCTAAAAAATATGTTATAAAGTTAAACCGTGGGTATTCACTAATCACTATATACAAAATCAATGGTTATTAATTATTATACTAACTCTGGGCAAGTTGGTTCAGTTTGTCGTTTTCTGATGTCTCTATCACACAAAATGACTGTTTCTAAAATAATAAAATAACATAGGTAATGACATAATTTGTTAATATAATTTTTATAATTCAAACAAATAGTTTTTGAGTTATTTAACCTTTTATACTAAAGATAGTTATACGTTCATGATAGTGGTTTTGGAAATTACTGGGGCTGTGGTGATTTGAAAATTGTAGTAATTTATATTAATCTATCAACATTGTATAATTTGTAAAATTGTCCTAGTAAAATAAATATTAAAATAAGTATTATATATTATTTAACATTTTTAAGAATTATTATTTATTATTCATAGTGTTTACATTGTAATAACTCAGTAGCTACTCGATCGTTCTACTGCACAAATCTGTATCAAGAATGCCTCGTAATTGTGTATGTCCCTGTAACGTATATTTTAAATATAAACTAATTTTGTATTAATTTGTATTATAAAGTATACATTACATAACGAATAACGATCCATATTTTCGTTTCAAATTTCGCATAGTGTACTATTTTTTGAACATTTTGACTTATTACATTCAATGAATATATATTAAGCTGATTATTTTTTATTTTATAATTATTGAACCCTTATTAAGTTAAGAAATGGAAGATGATAGGTGCCCTACAAAATATTTCACTACTAAAAAAAACTATTACCTTAATGTTCATTAATAATTCATCACTTTTATAACAATTTAAAATATGTAGTGGATTTTCAGTTGTCATTAAAAAAATATTTAAGAACTTTAAAATTATATAAAATTAGATTTTAATTTATAATTTTTCAAGATTAAGGCCTCCACGGGAGGCCTCTTATTCACTCTGCAGTATATCCATGTCGCTATTTTATTTTATTTATTATCATCAAAATATCAAATAATCTTATTGTTTTAAATCGTAACAGTTTTCCTAACAAAGAATTTTGAGAAAAAAGATTTTACTTTATAAAACTATATAATTTAATTAGTTCTTAAAGTTACACCATAATATTATTTTTAGAAACACTAAAATTAGCAGGGACGATTCTTCAAGTTTTAAGGAATCTCCATTATATATTAATATAACTTATGTATGTTCTATAATATACGTATATCTACGTATATCGCCTTAGGTTTTAATAATTTAGAATACCTAAAAGGTAATAAAATACGTTTTAAATTTGATTATTTTCCAAACTCGTATTTGATGTATTAATATTATAACTTAAATACTATTAACATACACTGCCATTTTTTAGTATTAAAATATACGTACCAAATACTAAATATGAGTATACAACCAGAATAAATGTATCTGCTGACTTCATGGCCGATGACAAAAATATCACAGAAAATAATATTATAATATTAACAAAACTATAAATGTAGAATGTATTATGTACCTATTATACTATGTTATATGTTAAATAATACACTAAAAAAAAAAAAAAAAAATACAAAATTGAAAATAATCACCGAGAAATATCACATGTGTATTGGTTATGGAATTATGTATTGTTTTTGAATTTTTAGGGTTACAACTGTTAGGTAGAAGTTGTGTATTAGGAATGCTTCAGATGGTATTGCAGATTGAAATACAGTGGAACCAAAGTTATAGCTACTATTTTGAAGAAAGGTGGGAGAACATGGATGTCGTTTCCCTCCAAAGATTTTTTTTTCGATGCGTACCTATATATACGTTGTAATTTTGGAAAAATGAATAATGAAAATTTATCACATGAATTGTTTGTATTGTCTTGTCTATATGTAGAACGATCAACGAACCCATATATTATACCTACTCTGTGGCAGTGTGGCATACATTGAAGTGCCATATTATTTTAATGAATAAACTGCAGATCGTGTTTTGAGTAGGTAACTATAGTTTAGTAGGTGGGGTATTCATTAAAAATAAAAATCTCGCCATTCGTTTACAGTCACAATATACGTATACAATTAAGATAGTAGCTAAAATCAAATGTATAACTTAAGATAAATTCATGGTAAACTTTAACGATATCATAGCAATTTTATAGGTAACAAAAATAAAGCATCACTATTCACCGTATATTATAATGCATTAATGCATTTAATATTGTACAAAATGGTTTAATACCACATTTTTAAATGTTTTATAATAAACTTGAAAATGCCAAGATAAAATAATACCTCCCAGTTGCCACCAAGCCGTTTTTATTGACAAAATTACTTTAAGTAGATAAGTACCATGGATAACTGAGAAATAGACAAATTCTTGGTGTTGTTATAGTATACCTACCTAGCTCTGACTTTGGGATAAACATAAAAAATAATGTACTAAAATTGCGTTTAGCATTGTTTATGGTGTTGTCGATAGATTATTTCATGGATTGATCGTTCGGGAAGGTTGCCTAGTAGTCAATTTGATATAGAATTGAATAGTAAGGAATGAACTGTCCGAGCTTCAGGTTCTTGTTCGATTCTGTTTATTTTATGTTTATATTCGTGCATCAGATATATTATATTATTATCATATTATTATTTTGGAAGTTAGGTATTATTTAATGTGTAGGTACGTACACTTAGTTGCACGTTCTATGTAAGTTGTATTTTAAATAAGATACCTAATAATATTATATATTGTATAGATATTATAATTGTACAGATAACATATTATGAACAATTTATAACAGCCCCCTCCCAATAACCGACCTATGAATACGCCACGATCAAGGGCATACTGCGTTTGCAAGTAATGAAAAATATACATATACCTAACCTATAGGTTCATGAACGAAATAAAATTGTTGTTTTTCAAATTTAATGTTTTTATATGTTCAGGCAAGTGTGTAAAACTGGTTATCTATGTATGCATACATTTAAGTCTTAAGATATATAATTATAATAATGTATATTTTATATAATATGTAATATATTGTATATTCGCGTTTATTAACGCGTTGGACGGGAATAAGACATGCACATCGCGCTGATTAATATTATTAATAGAATATAATAATGCGAACAGTGAGTTTGAAATACTTACAAACATATTAGTTAGGTTTATAATATATTAAACTAAAGATTCCAGACTCTTCCGACCTTGACGCTCCACACTACGTCATAAAAAATACGATGAAAACAAGTTTTTCTCTGTATTTCTACAGGTATTCCCAGAAGGCTGCTAATACATGCTTCGATGTCGCAAAAATATCGGACAAACACATCGATTACAGCCAGTCATGATGAGTAGTTTATAGTTTATACTATATGTCCATTTTGGACACCGTCTGGGTTTTTTGATTATAAGTTAGAATTCTGATGGCATAATTTTTGGTATCGAAAATTCAAGGCTCAATCAGTCTCGAATTCGAAATAAACATGTTATAATGACACTATATAATATTATATATTATTATATTATTCGTGTAGACTGATCGATGAGCATGCAGTATAATATTATATAATTATAGTGTAGCTACTATATCGTAATTATAGTTCTGTGGTAAGATGGCGGAAGTTGAAACGTTATTTTTGTAACTTTTTGGAAAATAAATTTTAAGTTTAATTTTGAAACGAAAATTCAAAAAATATTGTATCCGTGTTACAAAACAGCGTGACTATTATTAATGGAAGTATTCATTTCATATTTCTGCCAATTCACTTTTCCGCCATATCAAATAACTTGAAGGATAGTAATATAGCATTCGAATAAAATTAAATAATTGTAACTATAATTAGTGGTGGACAAAATATTAAATAGATAAAAAAAATATAAATTATTATATTGAATAGACAAATTTTTAAGTAAAAATGATTAAAACTGAATAAAATAAAGTAAACTATAAAGTTACTTATTTTTTTACAAGCGTGTCTTTATAAGTTTGAACTTGAACGAAATTCGATTTTGGTGCCGTATAATGAATGTAAGAAATAACAGTTGTAATATGTGAATAAAGGAATACTTGCCGCAGTACACACATTACATGACCCACGAATATTATTTGAAACGTCGTGAGATATGGCGGAAATGTGAATCCACTAATTTATGATTTGGTAGAAAGTGATTTGTAAGGGAATTATAAAGGGAAAGGTATAATTTTGGCGGAAACCGGCTATGCCCTAACATGGTAAGAAAATACCTATAGGAAAACTGGTAGAGGTGGTTCGAACTAAAAAATATGGTCTCGAATATTTTAATGGTAGTCGAACAGAACATTTTTTGTTCGAAACGTATACGTGTTCCAATTTTTTTTTTAAATTTGGATTAATCATTGCATTTTGAACTTTGTGTTCGATTAGATTTTTGAAAACTAGGTCCAACTTTTGGACTCAAACCAACACTTAAAGTTTGGTTTGACTTTACGATTTTCAAATAGTTTGACCTGTCTCTAAAAACTAGACACACTACGTGTTGGGCCTCGTGAAACAAAACTAACATATCAGTATAAAATACTAAAACTGAGTAATGCTTAACATAACAAATTCTGCCTTCCTACCACAAATTTGTGATTATTGCAGTTTTCCTGTTGTTTTTATAAACCCAAATGTCAGATGGGCAAGAGTTGTTGTATCATTCTGGTGATGTTTTTTCGCCAATATTATACTACATACGAGCTACCATCACACCCCCACGTGATTACGTGACTAATACTTATCAATGACTGCTAACGATAAGAGGTCAAATCTGCATCTATTTATGTGTGGCACTTCGTTTCCTTTAAAAAATGTCAATCTTATATATTTATATGATTCTTAAACTTTGAAATAGAATATTTGTATCATATAGACATTATTCAATATATTCCTCTCTCGAATGATAACAATACCTATGTAACAACTACAAAATAAATTTAAAAAACAATAAGTATTCCATATTCCAGTTTTTCCCTAGTAGAAATGTAGGAACAAATCTTGTTTACCGGAGTAACATTTTTTTTCGAGTCGATAATATTTTTCTCACTAAATACAGATCTGCAAAAATGATGTGATAACATCGCCAAGTTTGGAAGTTAACGACATTTAAATATCACCCGTATAGCCATATAATGCACCCAGCGCAGACGGCAGGTCATCGTGCGTTCGGCAATTGGTCACAACATTGCGCAAATTAAAAAATATCAATCAATTTGGTATGAATAACCATCTCAAGTGTTAAGTTTGAAAAATTCAAGAGCTCTTATATAATGCCTAGGTACTGTGAAAATTATTATTATAGTTTAGAGTCTAATTTTAGGCTCTAAGTTGATAGGCAGTGAGTCTGAGTGATCTTTAAATATATTATATATATATTAATATCCTTAACTATTGACTCACAAAAAATATATATTTCATATTATGAGACTTACCGGATCATCTGCGGGTCGGTGACAGTGCAATTACCACTCAGGTAAAAAGGTGACCAAAAATCAAATATAGGTACCCTACAAGTTAAAATTATATCCAGTCATAATATCAATTATTATTTTATTATTTTCAACCGTTATTATTTTTAACGAATAGTTGTCATTTTTCAGAAGACCGCGTACTACGTGAATGCTTGAGGCTCACCAGTGGCGGCACTTAGTTTTAAAACCACTGGTCAATATAGTATATACTTAGAATACGAAAACTCATAGTAATCAGAGTTGAGTTTTTCTACTTTTTCCAAATTCATGGAATTATTACTAAATGTAACACACTAACACGTTTACCTAATATTTTTTTTTAAACAAGTGACTTTGAGCACTAACTGTCTAAAATATGTATTGCCAACTAATTATCGTGTCTAAGAAAATTTAACTCTATTATTCATAATAGATTATTAAAACAATAGATAAGTAAAACTTTAATACTTACAAATCAGCATGATATTGGGTTTCAAACTATTAAATGTAATTATGTAAATATTATTAAAGATATTCATTGGATTTGAACTTAATAATGTAAAATAAATAATTTATAGTACGAAATTTTTAATACTATAGTGAGTTGTTTATTATTTAACACGAGTCTTACACAATATAGTTTATAAATAAAAAAAAATCATTTGGTGTGAAACATCTTGCTATAACACGATGTAATCACTTACATTAGAGATATCGTTCGCGAATCCATTGAATATGGTGACTTATATCCGTAAAAACAGCGACTAAATCGTTTGTGTATGGATCCATGACACTCGCTATTCCGGTCAAAAATTGTAAAGCACCGTGTTCAAATATTAAGCCTGATCCAATAAATCCTTCAGTAATACTTTGTCCTGCAATTTTAGATTAGAAATAACAATTATGCACGCATATAGGTACAATCAAAAACTTAATAATAAAAAAAATATGTTTATAAATTAATGAATATTTAATTTGAGGTACTACACATATAACCAGGAAAATATAATAATTAATAATTATCGAAGAAAGAGTTTATCAAAATCCATAAGACATTAGATAAATGTTTTACAAAAGAGCAAACAAATTTATGACTTGTAAGTATATACTATATAGCTATGTATATTATGTATTTAGCATTTATGCAAAATGTAAGTACTTATTCGTTTTAAACTTATATTACCTAATTGAGAAACGGCGCAAAATTTATCAATAGTCACCAATGATTGAAATCCATTGGAATACATATCACGACAAGTATTTTTGTCAGTGTATGATACGTTTGCTTCTAACAAAACAGAACTTGTTTCCATATCTTCTGATTTTCCCCAGCCGACAGCCTATAATTTATAAAACAAATTGTTTAATACTATATAATATATTATACTTATATTCACAATATTGTTTAGTAATTAAAATGAAGATGATAACAATATCTATTCACACACATACTCACAAAATAATAAAAATAGTCTAAGTTTTTACAAATATTTTGATTCTAGCGGTGGAAGTGACAAATAAATTTGTTTTACAATTAAGTGTTGTTATTTTCTTTTAGTTAGTTAGTTAGTTCTGTGAGTTCCTTTTTTTTTATGTTTCAATATGTGCTCAAAAAGTTTCACGTAACTGTCTAAAACATTCAACAAAATTACCTTTCCAATAGAACCATTCAGAACAGAATATTGTTTGGACCAATCGATACAAACTGGCATAACAACGTCGCTGATTGTAACTTGAGTTTGTAACACGATAATAGCTAAATCATCGGCATAATACCCAGAAGGGCCATAATAACTCTCTTTCAGATAAACAAAACCCACCTAAAATTTTCTTTTTTAAATATATTTAGGATCAAGCGATCTCAACTAAGAAATTATACTCACATCAATAATCTGAGTAAAATTATTGTCTTTTATCGAAAGGTCACTAGTATATTTTCCAACGGCAATTTTATATTTTTGTTTTTCATTCATCAATATTTTATTCGTATAACCTTCTTCCCAATAACACTGGGCAGCTATAAACACTAACATCAATTCTTAATTCTTCTTTAAATGTGTTTTATTGTAAACTTGTATACCGGTGATAACTTTATTCGGAGCAATTAATGTTCCTCCACATATTAATTCATAAAACCCATCACGACTTTTTATTTGTCTATATAGTCCAACACTCCAAGGCACTGTCCCATATTCTACTTTCCCATCGTTTAATACTTCACTTGGAGTATATAGTAGACCACAAGCTACAATAATATTTTAATAGGTAGTTAGGTAATAATATTAATAAATAACACAATAAATAATAATATATTATAAAACAAAGTTATAGAATAAAATACATGGTGATTAGCCACGCAGCTCAGCCCCCTTTTTTCTTCAATAATGCAGTTATTCAAAAATTGTATTTTATACTTCATGTTTTCATAGTGCAATAAGTTTACAGTGCTAATAATAATAACAATAATAATAATGAAAAAATACTTGGAATACACGTATATAGATCATCACTCCATGTTGCATTTTCCAGACAAAGTAATTGGATTGGGACTTGTTCCTGTCCACTTGGTAATTTATGAGTGACTTTACATGTTTGATACAATATAGTGCCAGGTACTGGAGTTAAGCAACTAATATATTTATCCTCAAAGGTACATTCAATATCTAAACTATCTGATTTCATAGGTGGACACATCTCTGGTTACAATAATAAAATATATAATTAATGCACATTCAGCAGTAACGGTTAAATAATATATATTATTACCAAATATCTGTCAGACCAATAATTTTATCTTTAAAATTAATTTTTACTGTATTGGTGTATAATATACAAAACAATGCAATACAATAGGACATAGGCACTTACTCAAACATAATTCTTCAGTTACGAATGGTCTCCATTGTCCGGATTCTGAACACACCATAAATCTGTAAGGAACAACTTTATGATACCCAGCTTCACAGTCCTCCTCAACTATGCGATATTGTTCAATTTCAGCGGCATGAGACAGAGAAACATTTTGATTCCAATCTTTGTAAAAATATTTTGTGCCTTTAATTGCCGGTATCCTGCAAGTTTTCCTAAAATTAACATAACAAGTATTACATTTACCGGTTATAATACTATTTAATATTATTACATACAAATTTTGTTTCAATACAGAAATAATAGGGATTAGTTACTTACTAAATTATAGGTACGCCATATAAAAAAAAG
>WHPZ01573228.1:0-17026 GCA_016617965.1 Macrosiphum rosae | reverse complement strand
TAAAGATCGAATTTTGACAAAATTTATCAAATTTAAAATTGAATAATTATTTTGTAGTTAAAAATTTATAAAATGTTCAACTTTTATATCTATGGATTGAAAATTTAAAACAAGATTCCTCGTAAGTAGTTTATTCTGTTACCAAAAAATCTAAAAAATACTTAAGCACAGTTTATTTTTATAGTCATTTTAAGTTCAAATTTGGACGAAATTACATAATTTATTGGGTGTTATCAATGGGTGACTTCCCCCTACCGCTAATCATCCCCATCCCATTTACTTATTTTAATAAATATTGTAATTACAGATTGTAAATAAAATTTTGTTCGATATAATAATATCTAGATGCAATATAGGAACCAAAAAAAAACAATTATATTTAATTATTTTGATCACCTAGGAAATATGGAATATATAAATTTAATTAGTCTGGACTTGGGGGTACTATCTGTGTACCTATTCTGCGTGTTCGCTAACTTCTAACGGATCGAAAAATATCAGATGATTGCGTATTTTTGTACCATAGGTAGGTACATTATATGGTTCCGAACAATTAATATATAATTACGTGTGCCTACGCACTCGTATTTTGTACCATAACTATCACCGGATAAGTTTGCCAAAATGATATGTCGTCATTCTTAATTATACATACTAAAAATGAAATGTAGGTACTTGGTACAAATATTTATACTGTTAATGATGGAAAAACATGTCTGTCGGTAATTATTGCCATTCACCGTCCATTATAGAAACATAAAATACTCATTTTCCGTTTAAAAATATGTAGGTATTGTCTGGGAATATTTCGATTTATAGAGTTTCGAAGTTCGATTTATTAACGGCATGTAACGCACATTAAACGTATAAGACATGTATCCATATAGTAGGATTTTAATCGATTTCACCTTGTAAATTCATCTTATTATTAAATGTGACCACCATTTATAGCAACGACGACAGTGTGTAATGTGTATAATATACTGGGTAATTATTTTAACAGTAAACACCCATTAACTCAAAACGTATTTTTTGTGTACTTTAAATTCATTACAAAACAACATTTTTGAATAAAAATTATTTCATCGTTACTATTGTTAAAGTTTTTACTTTTTGAATGATAACATATTGTTATTATGAAGCTGAAAGTAATAACATTTATATAAATAAAAAATTAAGTAGAGCATGACACCTCCGAAAAATTATGGTCCACTACACTGCAGCTCGTCAAAACTTTAAACGTGAAAAAATATTTTCAAAAAAGTTAATACTTTTTGAGTTAACAGTTATTACTATAGTTAAAGTAATCATCCAATATGATGTGCAATATTTATAATGATGTCAAGTACTTAAGTTAGACAGTAAGAAAATGCATCATCTTCAGATTAAAATAATACATCGTGCAAAAGATAATGGTATCACAGTAGTAGCTATAATATGACATTTGGCTTTAGATACATTCGGCGTACAATATTTCGTATTTTTAAGGCTGCAGATTATTAAAACAGTTAAATGTTTGGACGAAAAAAAAATGTTTTGAAATCTTTAATGTCTGTATTCAAAGACTAAGCGTTTTTTGCACGTATGTTTTTTTTTATATTATACCTTCACTTTCTAATCCTTTTTTTAATGGCTCATTCAAAAAAATGTTTGTATAAAACATATGAACATTGCACAGATAGGTTACCTACCTACACGCATACAGAGTGATTTTTCAACGTAAGGATAAGACTCATTATTATTTTAAAAAATATTAACTATTATTCAAATTTATAACTTTTTGGAATGAAATCATTCATTTTTAATTTCATATTCTTGAGCAAAATGTTTTCCTGAATTAAAGAAACCAAATTTTTAATGAGCAGTTAGTTAGTTATAAATAGGTACTTATAACTTATAAGTAATTCAAGTTTTGATGATTGGAGTGGACTGTAATGGAGTGACATGATTACCAGAACAATTTTGGTCAAATCTGCTCATCTAAACTTTAAATACTTAAAACTTAATGATTTTAAAAAGCACTAAATATTCATGTATTTACTATTTACATGCTTAAAAATTACAAATATGCTTTAAAAAATGAACGTATTTTTTTTATAAACAAACATTTCATAAAACTTTAAACAATTAAATTAATTTAATGGGTCTTTATTATTGTTACACTCTTAAAAGTGCGTAGATGTTATAATAAATACATTTATTTTTAAATATATAAAACATAATTCCTGAAACAACTAGGTACCTACCTATAATACATAATAATAAATAGCTTTAAACATTTTTTCTTGAATGAACATTTTCTTCTTATTATTATTATTTCTAATTTTTACAATCTGTTACATATTGCAAAGCAAATACATAATAGACAAATTATTATGCCCTTATTAGCCCTTAAAACTACAAAATTCACAAAATATGCACTATACACTTTTAATATTTTTCTTGTAGTGTATTGAAATGTATTTCAATCTTACTTGGCAATAAATCTAATAGCCCACAAAAACATCTCAATGCAACTTCCTAACACTATACTTAGAAGTTATACCCAACTAATTAACTATACTAGTTCGAAATTTTGATTTTTATGTATCGAAATTATCCGTAAAATATTCTTCTTTGGAATGAGAAGTTAAAAATGTTTGCTGCATTCAATAAAGTATAAATAAATAGTTCGAAATATTAAATGTAATTTTTTTAAATATTATCCTGTAGGCTGTAAGTAATAAGTATATTATAATGAATACCATATTATATAAATCGAAAGTTTCTTTCCCTTTTATTCGCTAAGACAATATTTACTATGGGTCTACAACAATACATTAATATGATCCATTTAACGCAAGAGACACTTTTTAGTTATTATGAATTGTGAATATCTTTCGTTAAATATATCACCTCCTTTATACTATATATAAAATATAATATATACATTATACATAATATAGTATATACACAATATATATATAATGTAATTCAATAATTCAACTTTCGTTTATTGTACTGTAACACTTTATTATATGATTATGTACAAATAAACATAGATTTAAATACTTATTTAATAATAAAATATTATGTCGACGGTATAATATAATAACATTGATACCTACCTATTTAATTTGGCTTAAACATAATATTTTATGCATAGGTTAGGTAAGTAGGTACAATCCGTTAAGTATTTTTTTTAAATTTTTAATCATAAAATGTATGCGATTGTATTACTTATTTTTGCATCTATATTCTATATATATAAATTGTATTGATTGTGTTTTTAATAACACAACGCAACATGACTTGGGGTTATATCTTTGGAAAGTAATAATAATAACGAAAAATTAAAATATTGATCGATGAACAATAAACAAGTCATTAAGCTATACACACAATATTTTGTATATTTACGGTACCTACCTAATAGGTAGTACCTATACAGCTATTGCTTTACATATTACATATAGTTTACTTGGGTAACATTTTTGCCATGGAACTGTAATATAAGTAGTAATATATTTAATATTATTATATGTATATAGTATGGGGTACTAGAAATACAATTAAAAATTATTCTTATGTTTTACCATGTTTTTTCACTTGTATAATTCTTGATTCTTCAATCTTCTATATCATAAGAACTCTTGTGATTTAAATAATACAATATTTAAAGGTTTAACATTAGTTCTTTTAAATCGTACACTTTTATGGCTACTCGAAAATTATTATTTTTTAAAAGTATGTATATTAAATAGAATGTCAAAATTGTGTTCATTAATTTATGAATATGGCATGTTTTTTATCGGTTATTTTACCGCATAAATTGCTGAAACCTCAGTATTTTTATTCGAAGGTTACACTTTCTGCTAAATGTCAAAACAAATTTAATACGTCAATAAAACATGGCCATACGTATTGTGTTGTATTACTTAACGAGTATAAAAGTAAATTGTTATTTCATTGACAAACACACATAACGTAATGTCGTTTTAAAATCGTTCAAAAAATATTATTATTTATTAAGGTGTACGGTCGTACGGATTGCATTTTATTATAAGCCAACCTATCCGATATACCTCGTATATAATATACCTACCTATACCAAATAATACCACCAAAACAATAACTATTCAACTATATATTAAATTAATAAACCCGAACGTTCACGTCATACTCGAATCGTCATGTTTTTTTTTTAATTGTAAAACTAGAAATGCATATTTTTATAAATGTTGTACTTATGCAATTATTTTTCTTATATTAATAAGGGTCGGGGTTCTTTTGTGATCCATGCAAAATATAATTTAAAAAGTTTATATGGGAATGGGAACCGTGACATGTATACTATTGTAAATATTGTAAGATTATACACTATAATTATACTATGCTATACACGTTCTATACAGTATATACATTACACATAAGACATATTCGTAAGCCACACTAATATACTATAATACATTAATACTTACATACGTATTATAAATGGGTGCATGCATGTACCTATTATAAATTTATAGCACATAACAATATAATAATGATAAAATAATATAATATAATGACACTACGCAGTACTACACTGCAGTTGATATAATAATAACCGACCATTATGACCTTAATCAGAAATGAGATAAAAAAATCTAATAAAAAAGCAAGTCCTTTCCATTGTGTCTTATGTCCTATAATATGAGCTATTCGGCTAGTCGCGTACTCGCGTCGGTATATAATAATGTATTATTATAATAATATATTATTGATATTATTATTATTATAATATATTTTAGTCACTGATACGACTCGTCGTTTTCCTTCGTATTATTATTTTTATTTCTACTCTATACCTACTCCGCGGTAAGTCAACACAATTCGTGCGTGTCCTTATAATATATAGGTGTATTATATCATGTATGTGCTCTCGGCGGAAAAGGAGAGAGGGAGACGAGACTGGTTTAGCACGTGTGTTTAACATATATATATATGCTCACATTATTATTATTATCGTATATTTTATACGCGAGTTTATGATAATATATAATATTATATATTATGTGCATTCATTATATATTGTACATAAAATGTAGGTTACGCGGGTGACGTATATAATTTTATAATAATAATAATAATAATAATTTAATATACCCAGCAGATACCTTCCAGACTCAGTGCTCAGTGCAGCTGCAACGTGAACCCGACTAATTGCGTCAGTCGTCAGATTTATTTGTTTACCTTTTCGATCTGTCCGTTTTTTCGTTCCGCGTGTTGTTTATTTATTTTTTTTTTTATATATTCTAATCGATTTTTTTTCCTAGTTGGAATAATGGACAACAGTAATTATTATTACTATACTGCACGACGTAGCTAGTGCACTACTGCAGTGTACTACACACACACAGACAAACTAAATTCGTAGCGGGATTGTTAGGATTGATGATCAAGCTAATTCACGCCGTCGACGATCGTGCAGAGATTCATTCAGAATTTTATACTTTTTAATGTACCACAGACATGGTAAACACTTTAACCGTTAAATGCGAATTGACAAACGTATTATATACGATGATGTATTACTAGAAAAGTACCTATATTGTGCGTGGTACGTGTACGCTGTGTCTTTGTTGGTTTGTTACCACTACTACCACTACTACTACTATTGCTGAAACTACTATCGTCAGTGTGTATACTATAATGCATAATACTATGCACAACCAGGGTTACACTACATTATTGATTATTGTCTGTAGATAGAAAAAAATCGTTCCGGTTGTTCCGCCATTTCTCCGTGATCACCGCAATTATAGTTTTAAAACTTACTGTGAAGTTTCACAATACCGATTGCATTGAGAAAAATGATTAGGTTATATACATCTACCTTGAATATTAAGAAGTAACAATAATAATGGCATTGCCGTTTTTCATCAAACGAGTTGTGTTGTAGCAATAATTATTGAGAATTGATAAATGTATAAAAGAGTAAAATAATATATTATCTAATCACCGCAGGGTTTGTGATATATATTATCACTGGAATGCAACTTTATTATGTCGTTAAATCACTCCCCGTCTCTCTCCCATCGTTCTGAATCGAAATAATACATAGTGTTAATATTATAATTTATATTGGTATAATAATGTGTATTAGTTTTACTAATACATAATAGCATACATTAATGTCGTGTTTTTTAGATTTTTTAGATTTATTAATTAATCATTCTATAAATTACTTAATTTTATAGTAATTACTCGAGTGACTTATTTTTAGGACTGTTATTTATTCATATTAAAGTGATTCGTGGAAAGTACAATTTCAACTTTAAAAAGTTGTAGTGTGATTTTTCAAATTGTTAGTACATATATGATAGCTTAATTCTAGATTCTAGTAACTAGAACAATCTAACTATGGGTCTTTTTCCATTCGGGTTTTCCTCCATTACACCCTTAATGGGCAGTCGCCTTTGCACACCCCAGTATTCCAAGTTATCTGCCCATTCTAATTTTTTACTACTTACGAATTAACGGATGATATATGATTTTTTGTATGGTTTTATATGTCATCGTTTCAAATATTTTTTCTATTTACTATTTTATCTAACTTTTACATTAAAATGAATGAGAGTTTCACAAATCTCAAATAATCTAAATAAATATTTTCAAAAACACAAACATTTAACAGACTAAACTACTATGTGCCTATAATTTTACAGAAATTAATTCATTTTCGTCTTTGGATACTAATTATACCCGTCTAATATGTCTCATTTTAACAAATTTGGACAAGGGCTTACACACAAGAGTGTTAAACATGAGTAGGATAGGTGTATCACAATATTCAGTAAGTAGTAAATATAGACGCATTAATAGATATTAAATTGAATACGTTCCACACGCACGAACTCAATCACCACCTCACTCCGAGATGTCGTTTTTTTCCCTTTCGTTTTTGCCGGTGCCGGAGGAATGAAGTAATGGCACGACTAAATGTAGTATATAATACCCATTTATTATACGCGCAATCGCATCGGACAAGATTTAGGTATACATGTGGTGGAGAGGTGTGTCGGAAACGAAGTATATTTCGAGAGTTTTTTTTCCTAAGCTGAAAACCAGTTGCAATATTGGTATTTTGGAAAACCAAAAATGACGAAAATATAATTAAATAATAATTATTTGCGAATACAAAACACACATATACGAAATATCAGCGTACAACAACAACTGTACGGGCGCGGGCTTGTGTGTGGTGGCACATATATATATATATAATAATATATACATTATATACGTGTGCATAACAAGGTCCGAGAGCGGAGACGAAAATTATTTACAATCCTCAGCGGCAGTGGCGGGCGGCATTATCTCTCCTCTCGGGGACGGACCGTGGGAATGCGTTAACCGAACGCCCACAGTCGTAGAGTATATTATATACTGACACAGACTGGTTTTTTCTTTTATTATTTCCTTCTCTTCTTTACGTCTGTTGGCCTCTCCTTATCTTCGCGGTCACCACCGATTTCGTCGTCATTTCCCAGTGCACAGTGTCGAATCCCTGTAGATCATTATAATAATTATATATGTAATATGTATTATTGTATTTACCTACTACCTAAGTAAGTTAGTAAGTAAGTTGAAATTCCTCGGAAACTAAAAGGTATGCTATATATGATGGTTCGAACTATTTAAATGTTTTGGAAAATCATAACGTTCTACGTATATATACAGGTCGATATAGTCAATATATATTACAGATGTGTGCAAGTATATAACTTACCTGCGGAGGTTGCTTGTTTTCAAAACTTTTAATTCCGGTAAAAGAAAATGCAGACCACGAGTTGCATAACCTATAATGATATATAAGATACGTACCTATAATTTTATGATGTCCAACGACGATTTACATATAATTGTATTATGATTATTACTGTGTTGGTCCAGTGTTATTGTTTAAAAAAACTTCTTCTCCAAATTAAAATCTATGCATAATAATATGTATTGAAATACGCGGTTACATATCAAGATTTGTACATACACATAGACACTAGACTGTAATTTAGTTTCGTAGCGTATAGATATTATTATACTGATAGTAGTACCTATATAGTACCTACCTATAATAAATTACAACTACGCTAACGGTATATATAATAGTTGAATTTCCTTATATACGAGTGACGAGTCTGATCATTTTTAACTATTGAAATTTGAAATGATATGTTACCTACTCATTTTTCTATTATTGAAATATGACTTTTTTTTATTCCAGTAACTTAAATAGTAATAACGTAGGTACCTGCTCATTTTAAATGAATTGATATAATTTATATTCAGATTAAAACAACATTTTATGAAATAATTTGTTTTTAATATTCCTAGGAAATATCAAAAATTGCCTATTCACTTGTAATATTTCTCAAACTTGAAGCATTTAATGGTTAAATAATAAAGTATATCTTACCCATGTTTTTATTTTATGTGGTTGACCCCACTTTTTGGAGCAGAGAATCAACTTCAAATGTCATTATTCATGGTAAGATTACAGAAAATGTTGTAGGTTTAAAGTTGATACTTTGGGACTTTGGTGGTAATAGCTCGTAAAAACCGGGCTGCATGTAAGATTTCGCAAAATTCCAAGTAATTGTTTTAATGGGTAATTGAGAGAAACCGAATTCATCTGGAAACATGACATTTTTACCCAAAACTAATTTTAAAATAAATAGATTTTGTTTTAGATTCTGAGCAGAGCGATTTACAATGATGCTTTTTTTATTTTTATGAATTTTATGAATTTTTTATTTTTTTCATGTCTGTGTACACGATAAGTAGTTTATCGGAAATAATGCTTCGATTTTCAAGTTAAGTATCTGGTTCGATGGGAAAGTAAATCTAATTGGTGGATTAGGGAGGGTAAAAGTAAAAAAAAAAAATTAAGGAAAACAGAAAATTTTTACACAAAATCTGTTGTTGGTAATTGGTGTAACTCCAAAACAAATTACCGTAGATACATGAATTTTCAAAATATTTTGATTTGTTTTGAACGTTTTACGGATATTTTCAGTTTCCAATTTTTTTAGTCTTTTATTCTAAGAATGTCGGCAAAATTTTTATTTGTTTGGTAAAAAAAATTGAAAATTGAATGCAAGGATCTTAATATATTGTTACTATGACATTTGAAAAATATTAAAATCCATAGTCACAATTTTTTTTTAAAAGCATATACCTAAATCACGATAATGTACAAATTATTTTGTTTTAGAAATTCATAAAATCTTTTCTTTTTAAATCTAAGATTCCAAATTTAAATTTTTTTCACAATTTTTTTTTAGTTTTTTATGGAAATTTAAAAAAAAATTAATCGTATAGACACATATTAATCATCGAGCAGTTTGTTTTTTAGTTTTTTCTGTGATTTTTTGATGATTTTTATGTAAAGTAAGCCAATGGGCAATGACTTCTTAAGTCTTCTCTAAGTCTTTAATAAGACTTAAATAATTTGATACCTACTAAGATTGTCTTACAAAATATTTAAAAAAATATCTATGAGTTATTTCGTTTGACGGTGCATTGGGTTCTTTCTTCTATATAAGATAATATGGCAAGATTAATAAGTAGGTAATCATTTTTTGGTGCCATCGAGAAATGCTCACGATAACTATCTAAAAAAAAATGAAAGTGAAAATTGTGATATGATATTTTCTATTTTATGTACTTCCGTCATCCGAGAACGAACATAGACAATCGAAATATGCACATAACTCGGACAGGTGACATATATGTTCTTTACAAATTGACAACAAAGGTTTATTATGTAATGTAAGTTTATTTGTATTTTTTAGAAGGGTAATTACAAATATATACAATGTATAACTGCGAATGCAATGAAATAATACACTAATTATGTCGCGCGTTTGTGTGTGTGCGGTTTTTACTATAATATTAAATGGGTATTACAATACAAGTCATAAAGTCATTGTTCTGTTACATTCTTAGACTTTTGTCGTAATGGATTGTTATAATATTAGTGGCGTTGGTGCAGAGCGGTCGTCACAACTCGGACAAGATAATAAATTCATCGATGAGCAAAAAACGTTTTACGCAACACAACTACACGACTTGACTTCGACAAATCGCCTAATAAAATATATTTTATTGCGATATACATATGCGTACTACACTGATATATAATCATGGTTGAAACCGTCGTCACGCCGTGATTTATCTATATAGACTATATAATATAATTATAAGGCTCGAATGTCGATGACTCGGAGAAATCGACAAAATGACTATTTGTAAACTGCACTCAGACAATTATTAACAAATTTACAAATCGAGAGGTGAAAGATTCCCGGGTTGGACCCCCCTCCCCCGCTGTATAAGTAAAATTTGAGTATTCATAAAATCATATCGACTAATACATTTTATTTGTTATTATTGTTAATTAGTCAGTCAGTGATAAGTATTTATATTACTTGTTCGCATGGCTTAACAATAAACTATTGACAATATAGCCTATTAAAACATAATATTAGCCTTAACTAGCTCTAGTAGATGCTTTAGAGTTAAACAGTAAAGACATTGAGATAATATTATTATTATGTTAAAATACAGGTAACACATTGTACACAATAATAATAGATTCAGTACCCATTCAATAGCGTTTGCAGGACTTTGGAGTTAAGTTTACGAAATCCTCGTAATAATATTATATGCATAATATAATTTGTGTATTGTATAGGTACTAAACGATAACCGTTCTAGCATGACGTAGTTCTACACTTCTCTGCACGGTATCGTGAAGTAGATATATAAACTGGTATAATATATAATTAATGCACGTGGTAAACTATCTGCCCAAGTGGCAAGTACTAAAGTACCACTACCTACCTATATACGCATAAAATATATTATAAATATATCAACACAATAAAAAGTCATCGCTGTGCGGGCCCGCGTGGATCATAATAATTACGGCAAGGAAAGAACCCATATACGTCATCATTTTAAATCAGCTGTACCTTTATTATATGGGTGTCTATTATATAATATATCATAGTTAATGTATAAACTTACGATAAAGCGTCAAAGCGTGTACAGCGTTACTTAATTTATTTTTCTTAATCTTTGATCTACATTTATCCCTAGAATAATATACGAACGTTTTCAATGCTCTCCTGCAGCGTTCGTATAGGTCTGAGTTTCTGACCTGTATCTGAATCTTGCACAAGACCGGCACCATATCAATCGCTTTAAAGACACTTTAGACGCGCTTGGCCTCCGGCGTGACGGCTGTGTATGTGCGTTTTTTGTTTTTCCACTTTAATAAAACGTCCATCGGTCGAAATTACAACCTTGCCATACGAGCCTCGGGGTGCCGGTCGCACGACGATGGCGCATATTATTCATAATATATATATTTATATGAGTATAATAATACTAATAATATGTATCTATATAATTTTTTTTATTTGAGTTCAATTATTAATATTAAAAGAGAAAAAAAATTGAGAAAAACCGGAACTTGATTTGGAGGCGGTGTTCCGCACGCGCCCGAAGTTGAAAAATAAAAACACATGCTCAGAGAGAATATAATGATAATATATGTTATATACTTATATGTATAGGATTATACGTCGTACGGAGATTGCAACAAACGAAAAACGGGAACGTTATGCGAAACCGGAAGAACAACATTTAAAAGATTAGATATATCATATCGGCTGTTATAAGTATACCTATATTACCTACGACTATTTATGTCGAAAAGAATATTCATAATATACTGATATAGTGATATACTAATACTGTTATACTATCATATACATATTACTTAATGAGTATATACATAATATAAGTATTTCCGAGTTAATTAATTAAATGTAAAATCAACCTAAGGTATCAAAAAAAAAAAAACACACAAGTATACCTAACCTACAATCTTTTAATCTATTTTTATGGTCATATGTATTGTGTATATAATATATATTAGATGCGTTTTAAGTATATACGTAATGTTTTTTTTAAAAGAATTATTTAATTAATTTGAGTTATATTAAACAATTGAGGGCTCTAGTTTCAAAGTGTACATTCTCCATATTCACTAAATTTTCAGAAAACCAGAAAAACCAATAAAAAATGTCAAAGGAATTTGTACGTTTTGAAACTAAATGCAATTTTCAAGCCTAAAATACACTGGAGATTGATCATTTTGCCAGGAAATAGTGAGTTATTCGAATTCAGCGAATTCAGCGCTGACAACGATATCTATCTCAGTTTTCATGAAGCATGGAGAATGTACACTTTGAAACTAGAGTCCTCAATTGCACGGTTCAAAAGTTTCATATGAAAAATTACGATCGCAAATAAACGTCAAATGTGAATGACATTTCTTTGTCGTTATTCTATAATTATAGTGTATACCTTGCACTAGTTGCACTTATGATTATTTTAAGTACGGGTACTATATAACCTTTAAATAAGTACGTCTATACTTAATATATTATGCAATTAACTTGCAATCAATTAACTACGAACTATTTTACTATACTGCAATAAACGCGTGAACCAACCGTTGACCTTTTTCCCGCGTAAAACTATACACTATTGTCATTTGTCACGATGTCACCGCGGATAATTAAAATATAATATAACATCAAATTTTCTCTCTCAACGTCATAATAGGCAAGTCAATGCATGCGTATATCTAATAGTATTGTATTATGTGCAAGACATTGTAGTATATACCCATTTGATAATAAATAATAATTCATCCACATAACTACTGCCTAACCGACGAATTATTCAAATCGTATAGAAACATCGTATAGTATATAGGTATATAGGCACCTATACGATAATAATAAATCGAAATATTATTTACCGTGTGTCTACCTACCTATATTATAATATATATATATATACTCATTCTGGACGTTTTATTGCAGGGAAACAGTGTTATTCGTCCAGTGGCCTTCAAGCCGGGTTCAATGAGATTCACCGACAACGGCGAAAGATATGGCTCCACGCCTATCCTGGCCAGATCCTCGCACAGACATCTATACGGCAGTAAGTACATTTATATATAATATATATATATATATATAATACATATAATGAGATTTTTCTGCGCTCATAGCCGTTTGCAAGCTCATATAATATAATAACAGACACTCGAAAGACCGACGTGATATGAACGCCTATATGTATAAAATACATATTACATTTATATACCTAACTAGTAGGTATTTTTACAAAAAAGAACTTCAACGGACAACGGTTGTTTAAGCTGAACGATGATGGATGCAGTGGTTTTACAATGATTGTGTTGTTGTTTTTATTTTGAATCTGTTATCACTTTTTGCAGCTGTTAAAATGCTCAATTGTTTAGTGTGGTTTCTAGTAGAAAATTAGATCTATTTGGTAGTTTGGTGGGTGTTGATAGGGAGAGGGTTGATCTATTTATCGTGTCTATGTAGGTACATTGGTGGAGTTATGGATTCAACAAAAAGAGTGATTGCGTAGTTGCGTATTAATATATTATATAGATTTGAAAAGTTCTACTTTTTAAATGTTTTGAATAATTAATAATTCATGACATTTTTGGCAAAGATTAGTTCAATGTACTACACTATAATACTATACTAATAGAAAAATGAATTACTAATGAATAATAATAATATAAATACATTTAAAATATCCTTAGAAATAGAGACTAATTACACACCGTCTCAGCTTGCAGAATCGTTTTTCGGTTGTAATGATTTATCATTGAATTCAAATTTAACACATCCATTACAGTGACCTCCTACCATCTCAATGACGAGGTACACTAAAAACATACTATACAGTAGAGTGACTTCTAGGTTTTTTTTTTTAAATTTATAATTTATGTATAGTATATATATATTATGTACCTAGGTAGTAGGTAGTATCCTTTACTATGTATTATAATATGTCGTAATTTCCACACGGTTTTTGTCTATACGACTATTCCGCGCAGTACCACTGCAGCTGCAGATGTTTCTGAGGTCACTATTCGGGATTCAAAGATGTTTTTTATTTTTTACTCCGTTACGCCTACATACCTAAAATCTAACAGCAGTTTGACACCGACTTGAATTTGATAAAACGGCGAATTAAATTCCCAACGCCCGGAATCAAATTGAGTGCCTCTCGTCTTTCTACTGGAACATATTTTAGCAACCGGTCCAATCGGCCACAGGCGAGATCGATATACACAGACCATAAAATATAATTAATTTGCATTGATACTATTAATTTAGAATTTATTCGTTTTTTTTTTTAAATATTTGGTTGTACTTACATAATATATTAAACTAGAGTAATTTATAAACGGATGTCGTTATAGTTTACCAGAAATGTTTAACTTATTTCTCACTTCACAGTTCACAACATTATATGTAAGATCGTGAGTGATAAATTCTACCTTTATACACGGTTTTTATTGTGTATACATTTGAATGTGTAACTATTTAAACTAACAGTACCTATACATTTTGAATCAAATCTAAATTATTTTGTGACTTTTTCGGTTTTTAATAAATATTTTAAATATACTATAGGTACCAATGAACTGCACCATCAATCTAAGAAACCAAATATGATATCTTCTGGCACGTTGGATCGAAAACTTCGTTCAGCATCGCCAATGGTGATGTCGTCGTTACCGGCTCAAACCAGCTGCAAATTTCGGCTGGGGCAGCAAGACGATTTCAAATCATCCTCTTCATACAGTTCCTATAGAGATTATCGACCTAGGTATGGAACACTAAGGTGCTAATATTGTATATACTTACGCATTGACGTGAAATATTTTATTTTATTTTTAGTTCGAAGTCATTTGCAAGGCTCAGTAAACGGTGCTCGGCATCCGAAGGGTCAGCTAGTCTGTTAGACTTGACCCCTTCGCCGTCCGAATCTACAATGTTGTCCGAAATGGAAACAGTGTTGAAAGACAGGGACCGTGAATTGAGGCACCTACGGCAAACGATGGAGCACAACGAGCAAGTGATCTTCAGAGTTTACCAGGAGAAAGAAAACGCGTGGGACAGAGAAATGCGGAGGATCAAAGCAATGGGCGAAAATCGGCTCAAGACGGCCGCGCAAAAGTCACTGAAGCTAGAACAGATGCTCATGATGCAGACGTATAAGGTAAATATATATAAAGATGCTTAATATATATTATATTTGTATGCAAAATAATAATACTATTGTACCGTTTGATGTATAATATATATCTAATCATCTTGTACATCAGTTGCAGGATGAAAAAAAGAAATTACAAGAAGAAAACGAGCGTTTGGAATCCGAGACGACGGATTTGAAAAAAGAAGTAGACGAATTGAAGGTGAGACTCGAGGAAACTGAATGGGGACTGTGTCAAAAGTCCGGAGAACTCGCTCACGTAAAATCACAACTAAAAGATACTCAAGTAAGTTATTAAATATAAGAAATTTAGAAGTTACAAAAACCCGTTAGAATATACTCGTGTTCATGGGTATGAAGTACCTAATTTAATTCAGGGGTGAGGGAGTTGAATTTTTAACATTTGATAGTATCTATAATCTATATAGTCTAATTTACAAATGGTTTGTAATAATAATTTGCAACTATTATAGGTAAATAACTAAATTACTTAAATACAAGTATTATTATTTTTCCAAATTCATTAAATTGTACATAATTACATTTTAGTAACTTATTGTTACATAAAAGTTAAAATTAACTGTTTATTTATCTACTATACAGTCACTTTATCATAATTAAATAACAAAAAAAGAAACAAGCTAACTTCTTAAAATATACCTACTTCAATACAACCAAAATTGTTTATATACAAATAAAAAAAAACAAGATTAAGAGGTGGCGATCGGCACTTCAGTCCCCGAATAAATACATATATAAAGAGTCTTACATTAGGCATACGACATGTCACTATACATTATCATACTCGTCGTTTTTTTCAGAACGAACTTACGACAAAGGGCCACGAAGTGATCGCGTTAAAATCGGAAATCCGAGACCTGTTACAAAAGCTGGAATCAAAAGAACGTCGTATTGACGAAATTGAGGGTAGACGTCCGGAAAGGCGTGACAGCGACAATGTCGGTGACGGCAATTGTTGCGATGACCAATTGGCGGCAGACAAACTGTGTTCGCTCGTCGGACGACTCAACGAACAAGTGAGTTGTTAGATCGTAAACTTTGGCTGTTACAACTCAAACACTGTGAGTTTGGAGTTCACGACAATATTATTATTTTTATAATACCGACATTTTTACTAGTACCTATATATAGAAACGTAAGCCGTGATCGACAGTACCAATATCACCTAAATGAATATTTATAGTAGGTAATTTAATCGACACGTTTTACGTATGCGCAGGTGGAAAACGAGTTGAGCAAATCGAACAAATTATTGTCCGGATGCTACAGTACCGAAGACCTGCATTCGCTGTTTCCGAAGGAGGACACGGTGGCGGATTCACCACTGGAGAGATTTAGAGAACTGGAACGGCACACGGCCAAATTGATCCGAGTGCTGAACGAGGAACGGAAGAACTGGGACCAGGAGAGGCTGAAGTGGTTCCAGGAGAAGGAGAAAGTGTTGTGTTACCAAAGGCAGCTTCAGATGAACTACGTGCAAATGTTCAGGAGGACGCAGGCGTTTGAGGCACAGATCGAGAACCTCACCGTCCAAATGAACGTGTGCTCGGACCACTGCACTAGTAGCAAAAACGCCGCTAGAAAAACAGGTGCCACCTCAGTGAAGACCATAAACGCCATCAAACTATAGGAAGATTTAGAAGGACTTGTTTTTATTAAAAGCCCATCACGTGGGAAGTTGTATTATTTTGTTGTGTGGAGTTTTTACCATTTATTATTATTATGATTTCTTATTATGTTTATATTTTTTATTGTCTTTTTATTTTTGACATTATATTATTGCATATTGGTAGGTATGCTTTTCTGTATAGTAGCAACATATATTGTGAATACTTATTCGATAAGATACATCGATCATTTT